>MU968359.1:3146025-3408575 GCA_034641835.2 Pinus albicaulis | reverse complement strand
TTCTTTGAGCAAAATAAGACCAAAACTAAGGCCCAACATACCTCAACAAAAGAAAACATAAAACAGTGAAGGATGAACAGGTCTAACGTGCTTCCAAGAGTCATTTCTTAGCCTAATACTTTCTATCCTACTGTAGTAAGAAATTATGGAACAGAATGAAAACAAGAGAAAACATTAAACAATTTAGAATACTTCACCAATATCCAAGCTCATGGATCCAATGATAGAGCCTTCTCAAGAACAAACATGCAACAACATCATCAGGATGTCCAAGACTTCAATTTCTTCTTCAACTTCAACAGATTATGTATTGTTTCAGAGAGTTCCAATATTACAACGAGTGATCAACCAACAACCAACCCCTCATTCATCTTCTTCAGAAGTATATATAGAAGAATGAGGAGGTGAGATCTGATAAAAGATCTCCAATCACAATTAATACAGATTTAATGGCTTCTTGGCCTTTGAGGGGCTCAATGAAGAAACTTACATGGGTGCACTCTGTATTAAATGTTTTACCTAAATTTTAAGCTCGGTGGGAGATTTTGTTGACCTTTGAGGCTCTCTGTGGCGTCGAAGTAACTCCGCAGATTTTTGTCATTAATTTCCTTGGCAAATTTTCCTCTTTTGGCTGTGTTGCGAGGCAGACATCTGGTCTTGATCAATAACTTCGGCCTTTGATTGAATACTTTGAGGCATAGGTGTCATTTCAGTAGTTGGGAGGAACCAATTTGCCTCAGCTGTGGTGGTGGAGACTTTCTGTCTGATAAAACACTTTGATTTTTCTTTAACTGTGTTCTAATTGGGGATTAGGATTTTATAAACCATTTTTTAGACGTAATCCCTATAAACCTGTCTTTAATCCTTTTGGAGTTGATGTATTTTTGTCTTCGGCACTGATACTCTCTAACTGTGCTCGACTCATGGTGTTTTGTTGGTGTACAGGGCCGCGTAGGGGTATGTGGCATCAATGCTTCATGAATGATTGATGAAAACGTGGATTTAGCACCTGTTAATGATTTCCCCCGTTGAATCAAAGGCAGGAGGATCGTCGGCCTTCGTTTCTGAATTTTCTTCAGAAATGGTGAAAAAACCATTTAAACCCTGCAAAAATAAACAAGTATTATAAAATCCATGCATTTATAGGTTTATTGCTGCAAAAGGCATGTGGAGGAAGCGTGGCCGTTGGATGGCATCATCCAACGGTTAGGATTGATCGGGAGAATGGCGTAGTGAAGGCGGAAGAATTGTTTGAATCAGAGCCGTCGATTGCGCAGAGATCGACGGTCGGGAGTGAAAACGGGAAGTCAAAGTGGAAAACGTTGACTGGGCGATTGAAACAGGGCAATGAAATGTGGGCCATCGATCTGCAGATCAGATCGATGGTGGAGATTCGTTAAATGCTGTGTCGTAGCCTGGTTAACTGTCAGGCATCTTCGGAGAGCGACAGCCGTCGGATGGGCGGCCTCAGATCGGACAGTGGACGTCAATATCGCGCCGGGTCCACGTCCAAACGTTAACGCGCGATGGATGGTGGTTTTATGAACAGTGCCAGGATGCGTGTCGACTAGTGTGTGGAATCACTGTCGATTGGGAAAAAACTGCCCTCGCCCAAAGGCGGTGTGATGAATACCGCGCATTTTTTGGATAGGTGAGTGGAATGCGGGGACCACCAGGGAGACGGACTCTACACCGTTGATCTGTAGATCAGATCGATGGTGGGGAATGAATTAAATTTGGAACCGACGTAAATTTTATAAAATAATAAAACCGACGATTTTTAATATAAACCAAGGTTTTTTAAAATATTATTTTACGAAGCGGCTTGGTGCCCGATTGCGGGGCCGTGGGGCACATGGGAGATAATAAGACCGGAGGCTTATGAAGAAAGGGCTAAAGGCGATCGGGCGACACGATAAGCGCTTTGGAGGGCTGGCGCTTGGTTCTGGTTCCAGGGCATATGGAAGGGAGGGGTTAAAGACTTAGCCCAAGGGGGCTTATGTCTATAATGCATAAAAAACATGATTTTCATGGATTTTAATGATTTTCAAAGGTTTAGAGGGGTTCTGATAAGGCAAAGAAGGAGTCTTTAAACCTTATGAAAGGGATTTTGAGGAAGGGGAAATGGGAAAAAACATGAAAATGAGGGATTTTCATGGAAAATAGAGGGATAGAAAATGAGGTTATCTTTGGAAAAGGGAAAAAAGGGGATGGTGCTTGCAGCAGTATTATGGCTTGGAAATCAGCAGGATTTATGAGTTCTGAAGGGAAACAGCGGTGAAGTTTTGGACAGAGGAAAGGCATGAGGCCTTCAAGAGTCTTCAAGAGCCAACAATTTTTAGCAATGAAATTTGTTCCTTGAAGGCTCAAAAAGTCTTAGCCACCTTTTGCTATAACAAATTTTATAGGTGGCTAACAGTTTACAGCACCAAGATCCTTCATGTCGAATTTGGAGAATAGTTGGGTCTTCAAATCTTGGATAATTTCTTTGTCATTTCCAATCAACAACATATCATCCACATACAAGACCAAATAAATAACAGAGTCACCAATCAATTTAAAATAAGCACAGTGATCCTCCTTGCTTCTGGTGAAGCCAAGTCCCCGTATATAGGTATCAAATTTCGGATACCACATCCTTGGTGACTGTTTTAACCCATACTGAGACTTCTTTAACCTGCATACTCGCTATTTCTTCCCCTTCACCATAAAGCCTTCAGGTTTTTTCATGTAGATCTCCTCTTCCAAATCCCCGTGAAGAAATGTTGTCTTCACATCCATCTGTTCTACCTCAAAATCAAATGCAACAGCAACATATAAAAGTAATCTAATAGAAGTAACTTTGGCAACAGGAGAAAAAATATCACCAAAATCAATTCCCGGCACCTGGGAATAACCTTTCGCTACCAACCGAGCTTTGTATTTCTCCACCTTGCCTTATACATTCATCTTCTTCTTAAACACCCATTTTCTCCCAATGGGCTTCCTTCCAGCCGGCAACTCCACCAGATCCCATGCATCGTTTTTGTGCAAGGATGCCATTTCATCAACCATGGCCTCCTTCCAGAGTTTTCCATCCTCTGAATCTACTGCCTCCCTGATAGTTCTGGGTTCATCATCAGTTATAGTTTTAAGGCAAAACCGGAACAGAAAGCAGATGGACTATACCTTTCTGGTTGCCTTCTTTCCCGAACTGATCTTCTCAAAGCTGGAGTTTGTGGCTCTTCATCTTCTGAGTCTTCTTCTATTGTAGAGTCTAATTCATCCTCCTTTAGCTCAAACTCTATCTTCTCAGGTTCCTTTGGTAGGACTTCATGTTTAACAACATCTTTCACCTCTCTAAACACCACATCTCGGTTGTACACAACCTTCCTTGTTTCCGAGTTCCAAAGCTTGTAACCCTTTAAACCATCCTTATACCCAATAAAGATGCACCTTTCATATTTATTATCCAACTTGGTCCTTTTCTCCTTTGGAACATGTACATATGCATCACATCCAAATACCCTCAGATGTGAAAGAGAGGGTTTCTTACCAGTCCATACCTCATGTGGAGTCTTATTCTCCAACGCTGATGAAGGTGATATGTTAACCAAGTAACATGCAGTCTCCACTGCCTCTACCCAGAATTCTTGTCCTAACCCGGTACCACTAAGCATGCTTCTTGCCTTTTCCATCAACTTTATGTTCCTTCTTTCTACGACTCCGTTTTGCTAAGGTGTGTATGGAGTAGTCTTCTGTCATGCTATACCACACTTCTTACATAACTCTTCAAATTCCTTCTTGTAGAATTCCCCACCATTATCTGTCCTCAACACCTTTATCCTCTTCTCTGTCTAGTTTTCCACAAGAGCCTTAAATTCTTTAAATCTTTCAAAGACTTCAGATTTCCTTCTCAAGAAATATATCCGCGTATTCCTTGAGAAGTCATATATGAATGAAACATAGCACACAAACTTACCTAGTGATGGAACCAACACAGGTCCAAACACATCACTGTGCACAAGCTCTAATATCTTATTTGCCCTCTTAGCACCATAAGGAAAACTCATCTGATTCTGCTTCCCATATACACAATGTTCATAGAAATCGAAATCCAGAGAGCTATTAGACATAATTTCTACCATACCATTTCCATGCATTATCCGAAGGCCCTTCTCTCCCATATGTCCAAGCCTTTGATGCCATAGCATGGTCTTTTCTCCAGAGATGGCTAGGCTTTCTGCTCCACTTTCGAGAACCACAGAACTGTTGCACCCAACAATAATAGTGCTTCCCTGAAGCTTGTACAGAGTTCCAATGCGAACTCTCCGCACTAATACCAGTGATCCCCAAACCATGTTATAGGTATCTTTCTCAAAAACTGTTTTACACTTGCATCACCCATATTTCTTACAGAAATCAGATTTCTGGCCAATGTAGGAATGTGCAGAACACTAGGAAGTGTTCTAATCCTTCCACCTTGCAGCTTCAACTTGAATTTTCCACGTCCGACGATTCTGGCCTTCCTATCATCACCTAAAAGGACATCACCGCCATCATATTTCTCATACTCGCAGAACCACTCCCTATGGGGAGTGAAGTGAAAGGATGCACCCGATTCAATCAACCATGACTCATGATCTACATGTGTATTTGAAGACGAAGCCAAATAGAGATCCCCAGCTTCATCTGAGGTGGTTTTTGCCTCTGTAGAAGGATAATCATCAGATCCATTTCCTTTCTCAGGAGCTTTAGATCTACATTCCTTTTTGTGCCCTTCCTTTCCGCATTTCCAGCACACCTTTATAAACTTTCTAGGACCTTCCTCATATGGATAAGGAATCTCCATTCTGACCCTCCATATTTCTCCATTTCATTTCCTCTGAAAACAAGGATGAGACAATGTCATCAAAATTCAAGGTAGTTGTATTGCTACCTATTGCAATAACCAGACTATCCCACTAATCTGGTACGGAACACAAAAAACTGATGCACTTATCTTCATCTGAGATTTTAATATCAACCGATGATAGCTGACTTACCACAGTATTGAAGGCGTTCATATGCTTTGTCACTGAGTCTCCATCCTTCATCCTTAGGTTATAAAACTTTTTTCGCAGGAACAATTTATTCACCAGAGATTTAGATTGGTACAAGGTCCCTAGCTTATCTCACAAGGTCTTCACCGTAGCTTCCCTAGATACATTCAACAATACTAAATATGAGACACAATCATATTGTGCTCTTTGCCTTTCGATCCAGTTTCTTCCAGTCTTCATCTGACATTGCCATTGGTTTAGTACCTGGATCTACTACGATCCACTGAGCTTTATCCACCAATAGATCCTCCATCTTGAGCTTCCACAACTCAAAACTCTGACCATTAAATTTCTCGACATCTATCTTCTCGCCGCTCGCCATCTTCTTTCACTGCAAGAATCAATCTTGCAGATCTCCCACTAAATAGGGTCTACCTCAGGCCCGAGCAAAAAACCCCTCAACAGCAAAGGCGTCCCCTTGAAGCTGAAACTGTTTCGATACCAAATGTAGGTTTTAACCCTGTACAGAAATTATCTGCAAATGAATCTTAAAGACAGAAAATAAAAAGTAGCGAGAGCATAAAACATAAAACAGATAAACACAGATATTTTCCCCTGGATCCCAAATCAGGACGACCAACTTGATTTTTCATTATATTCATTTTAGTGTTACAACACATATATATACATGTCGAAGCATACATAAACCCCAATCCACTAACCCTGGATTAGAACATAACCATATTTACCTTGACCGGATCTACAAAATACCAGGGGCCGAAAACCATCATGCCCCAAAACCATGTGCAAACCCATGCACAAAACCATGGGCGAGTCCGCCCACCGGAAAATAAGGACGAAAATATTTTTCCGGGGTGCTGCCCTAGACCGCAATAGGTGCAGCTAACACCCCCGCTGTGACCCCCCCGACGTTGTGCCTAGCGCAACGTACAGGGGGGGCTATCACCCCCCTGTGCTTGATTAGTCATGGAAATAATATAACACAAACCCAACACCAAGAAAATATTTCATCATTGGGTAAGATCTTGTGCATTTGACTTGAATGGTTTATCTACATCAGTGCATTTGAATGCATTATCGTTGGAATCTTATAGTATGCTTTTGGGTATGGATTGGTTGTATCTTCATAGGACCAAGGTGGATTGCTATGACAAGGCTACTGAATGCTTGGATGATAATGGGGAGCAAAGATTTGTGCGGGGTAAGAGGAAATAAACATTAGTAAGGATGGTGACACCTATGCACGCCAAACGTATCCATAGGAAAGGAGGTTTGTTATTTGTAGTTAGTATTTCTAGTGACAATGGCAAGGAAGTCGAGGATGCATATGTGTTAAGTCGGTACCCAGGTCTAGAACAGTTTCAAGATTTATTTCCCACAGAGATTTCAGAGTTGCCACCTCACACGGAAGTATACTTTTCTATTGAGTTGGTGCCAGGGGAAACACTAACATCTAAGACACCTTACAGAATGAGCACACCAAAGTTGGTAGAGTTGAATTTTCAGTTGAAGGAAATGTTAGACAAGGGATACATTAGGCCAAGTGTATCACCGTGGGGCGCATAAGGATTTTTTGTGAAGAAGAAAGATCGTACCCTCAGGTTATGCATTGATTACAAATAGTTAAACAAGGTGACCATCAAGAACATGTATTCGTTCCCGAGGATTGATGATTTTTTTGATCAGTTGAAGGGAGCAGCAGTGTTGTCGAAGATTGATCTCAGATCTGGATATCATTAGGTACACATTAAAGAAGATGGCATTCACAAGACAACCTTTTAGACCAAGTATGAACATTACGAGTTTGTTGTAGTTCCATTTGGTTTGACTAATGCTCTAGCTAATTTTATGTGCTAGATGAATAGTGTGTTGTGTCCTTATCTCGAAATGTTTTTTTATTGTATTCATTATGGTATATTGGTATATTCTAAAAATGAAGAGCATGTCGAACACTTAGCAGCAATATTGAGATTTTTGAGATAGAATCACTTGTATGATAAGCTCAACAAATGCAGTTTCTTTTAGACAAAGGTGCATTACTTGGGACATTTTGTCTCCAATAAAGGCATAGAAGTAGATATAGAAAATATAAGGGCCATTGTGGAATGGGAAACGGCTAGGAATGTGGATGAGGTAATATTATTTACTGGGTTAGCAGGTTGTTACAGGAGGTTCATCAGGAAATTCTCACAGATTGCTTATCCTACCACATCATTGCAAAGGAAAGGTAAGAAGTTTGAATGGACAGAGGCATGTGCAACTAGTTTTGAGCAGATAAAGAAGTTGTTGAAACATGCTCCAGTGTTAAAGATCTTCGATCCAGACAAAGATTTTGTGGTATGTACAAATTCTTACAAGAGAGGACTTGGCAGTGTCCTTATGCAGAGAGGACAGGTGGTATGTTATGAGTCACAAAAACTAAATGAGCACGAGCAAAGCTATCTGACACATGATATTGAGTTGGAAGTGATCATTCTTGCATTGGATATATGGAGGCACTATATTTTGGGCACACCATCTATATTGATGAGTGATCACAGTGGATTGTGGTATCTATTTGACCAACCGAATCTGAACATCGGGCAAGCTAGATGGGTGGCCACGATCAATGAATTCAACTTTGAGATCAGGTATATTAAAGGTAAAGAGAACATGGTTGCATATATCATCTATGAGTTCCTATGGGACATATCTACATGATAGGATCTTGCAGGAAGGTCGGCAAAATTTTAGGTATATGGATCTTAGGAAAAAATTGTAGCAGAATATAGGTACATGTACAGGAGCATAGGATGTGGACTATTATCTCACAACATATGTCTTAATCGGGTTTAGAGACATGATATATGTGTGAGACAATAATGAACTCAAGAAGGTGATTTTGGTGGAGTTTCATGTGAAACTATATTCAGATCACCTAGCCTATAAGAATACGCTGACAACAGTAAAGAAGTTTTACTATTGGCCGATTTTGAAGACAGGCATAGCAGAGTTTGTGGCTAGGTGTCATTTCTTAAGAAGCATGTTAAATATAGTTATCATGTGATTTCCTGTTATATATTGTAGGTGGCACCAGAAGGATAATTTTAGTTAGAACCTTAGTTCATTTTGCAGAGAAAGATGCTCATTCTCCGTAACCAAGCTATCGAGCAGGTTAAAGTGAAATGGAAGAACTTTGGGCCCAATGAATGTACATGGGAAATGGTAAATCAGATGCGGGCTATGTATCCTTCCTTATTCACTAGTTAAGTAAATGTTTTGGCTTGAGTTTTGGTATATGTATTTGGTATATGTTGGTATGATGTTTTGGCATATGTATATATGTATATGGATGTAAATGCCACCATGAGATAGGTTATAAAGGAGCGGTATAGGTGTCTTGTCATTATGATGTTATATTTTTCATGTTTTCATGTGTGTTTTCTTCTCAGCAGGTTGATCATTGTAAATACTACAATGAGCTTAGTTAAAATATCCATGGGCAATATGTTGTTTTTACAATAATCTTTTTGGTTGTAGGTGCCATTGAACAACAAGAACGGTGTTTCCCTAAGGGGGATGATTTTGTAACAGCCGTGGTGAAAATTCCATGTAACAAAAATTTAATAGAGGAAAAATAATAACCAAGTTCATGGGATAAATATTCCAAGCTGAATTTTGGGCAAAACATCCTAGTTATGGTGTTCATATGGTTTACTATGGCTATGGAAATTGGAAAAGGCAATGGCTAAGGCTTTTGATCCAGATTTATGCAGGAACGCAACAGAATAAATATATAACCATAAATACAGAGATGCAGTGGAAATAACACTTCATTTCATTAATATCAAAGAACTGAAATTTTCTTACAGGCAGAGTGGAAATAAAACTAGCTAGGGCGCTGGTAGCTATCTCTGAGAAGAGATGTGGCGGCTACCGGCCTTTGAACTCAGTTACAATGGGGCTCGAGGGCCTATTTATTATTGAGAAGCAATGGAGAACTTTAAACATCCAAAAACCTAACCCTAGGAGATGAAGCGCCAAAACTATGGGCCCCGTTTGGGTAAATTGGTGTTTCAACTTCCACGGACGTAACTTTGGCATACTATGGCACATCATTAGAAATATCTATCCAAGGACTACAAATTTCACCACGAATATCCATTCCAGAATGAAATGATATTCGCTGGAGGTGCGATGCCCAAAAAACGTCATTTAGGGCCTCAAAACGGCTCCGGAAGTTCAAGACCCGAAAAACTGCTAAAAATAGTAAGTTGTGCCGAAACTGAAAAACTGAATGATGCAATGGTGGGGCCCCAAGTGGAATAGGCAGGTGGCCACCAATATCCACCTGGATCATTCCTCCCCCCTTAGGAAGAAATGGTCCCCATTTCGTTGAGTTCATCCATGAGATGAGGAAACTTCTGCTGAACTTGGTCCCTGGTGAACCACTTGCCTTGGTGCAGAAGTTGGTCAGCTTTGACAACCCGATACAGTTGGATGCTCTTTTGGCGAGTGCTATTTATTTTCATGTCACTGATACAATATGTGGTGGCCTGTTCCATGCAGTCTGGGTTTAACTCTGTTGGTGTGAGTTGTTCTGCAATGTCTGAGGTGTCTAGTAGAGGTGGGAAGTAAGCACGAAGGTGATCCACATTGAAGACTGGGTGCAGACCAAGGAATGGTGGAATACTGAGCTCGAAGGTATTGTTCCCTACAACCTTGGTGATGGTGTACGGCCCGTATCAGAGCGGGCGAAGCTTGTGGTGGGGTCCAGTGAGGCGCTCCTTCTGCAAATGTAGCCATACTTTGTCGCCCACCTGGAAGTTGTGTGGCACCTGGTGTTGATCATGGCATTTCTTGTACTTGGAATTGGCTCTGTCCAATATATCATGAACCTGTTGGCGGATGTGTTGAAGGCGCTCGATGAAGCTACTTGCTTTGTCAACTTTAGACTGGACATGAGCTGAATCGGCCTGAGCAGCTGCAAATGGTATGGATACGTCAATAGTACATAGTGGCTGGAATCCCAAGCCCACCTGAAAGGGGCTATGGCTGATTGAACTATGGAGAGCTCGATTATAACTATGTTGTACATATGGGAGGCTCTCGTCCCATGTGCGTGGATGCTTCGAATTGTACATGCGCAGAATGTGTACAAGCATTCTGTTGACGACCTCTGTCTGGCCATCTGTTTGGGGATGGAAAGCTATGGACTTGGTGAGCTTGGTATCCAACATTGACCAGAGGCTGGATCAAAATGTGCTGAGGAACCTCCTATCCCGATCTGATATGATAGACTGTGGGATCCCAAAGTGCACCCACACTCTTTCAAAGAAGATTTTAGCAGTGGCTTCTGCTGTGATATTCTTCTTGCAGGCCGCCATGATGGCCATCTTCGAGAATCTGTCGACAACCACGAAAACACAGTCATTTCCCTACTTAGTAGAAGGCAGGCCTGACATGTAATCCATGGAGATGGATTCCCAAGGTCGACTAGGGGTAGGTAGCAGAGTATATAGGCCTTGCTTCTTGATGGTCGGTTTGGCAATGGCACAAGTAGTGCAGGATCTGATGTGATTCTCGACATCCTTTCGAAGGTTCGGCCAATAGAAATACTTCTGTAAGATTGCTACTATTTTCTTGACCCCGAAATTCCCAGCGACTCAACTGTAGTGTGCTTCCCATATCATCTTGGCACACTTGCTTGAAGGAACACAAAGGTGTCCCAGGTGACATAACAGTGCTTCTTGGAGGTGAAAATTTGGAACTTGCATACCCCTCAAGAGTGCCTTGTAAGTGTGGCCAAATTCTAGGTCACTCTCATAGAGAAGTGGCCAATCAGAAGTCTCATTCCCACAAGAGTTGAGCACAGTGGTGAGCGCCACGATTGGTGGTCAGCTGAGGCAGTCTGCAACATTATTGGTGCTACCCTTCTTGTACTTGATGTTCAAATGAAACTGTTGTAGATATGTGGACCACTTATGATGGCGATCATTCTGCAACTTCCCTTGTGTCTGTATGAACTGCAGGGGCCAGTGGTCTGTGTGGATGATTGTTTCCTTCCCCAAAATTTAATGCTTCCATTGTCGACAAGCTTACACAATGGAATACATTTCTTTGTCATAAGTGGGATACTTGCGAACTGTGTCAGACAATGTCTCACTGTGATATGCCACTGGATGTCCCTGTTGAGTAAGAACTGCCCCAATAGCATAGTCAGAGGCATCTGTCTCAATCTCAAATGGTTGTTGCAAGTCTGGTAAAGTGAGCACTGGGGCAGAACAGGGGCGATTTTTCAATTCTATGAATGCCTTCTGTTGAGATTTCGACCAAAATAATTTTTCTCTCGCTCCTCCCTTGATGACTTGACTCAAGGGCCAAGTGATATGAGAGAATCCCAACATGAACCTCCGGTAGAAATTAGCAAGACCCAGAAAGCTACGAAGCTATGTTATAGTAGTTGGGGCTGGCCAATCCCGAATGACTTGGATCTTGGCTGGATCCACATGCACCCCCCTTTCATCAATAATGTATCCTAGATATTGAACCTGGGTCATGCCAAAAGTGCACTTCTCTAGATTGGCACACAACTTGTGTTGCCGTAGTGTTTGGAGGACTTGTCGGATGTGGTGAAAGTGCTCTTCCCAAGTCTGGCTGAAGATAACAATGTCATCCAAGTACACCACTACAAATGAGTTGGTGAATGGCTACAAGATGTCATCCATCATCCTCATGAAGGTTGCGGGAGCATTCGTCAACCCGAAAGTCATGACCAGCCATTCGAAAAGGTCTTCCTTGGCTTTGAAGGCAGTCTTCCACACATCGGAGGGTTCAATCTGTACCTGGTGATACCCCGACTTCAAGTCAATCTTGCTGAAATATTTTGCACCTTTGAGTTGGTCCAGAAGGTCATCAATCCATGGGATCGGGTACCTATTCCGGACAGTGATCTTGTTCAGCGCCCGATAGTCAATACAGAGTCTCCACGTCCCATCGTTCTTCTGTACCAACAGGATCGAGCTCCCACAGGGCAATGAACTTGGTCGGATGTGACCTTTCTGCAGTAGCTCCTGAATTTGCCTCTTGATTTCATCGTTCTCCATAACAGAGCGTCGATAGATCGTTCCATTGGGTAGTAACACACCTGAGGTCAGATCAATCGAGTGCTTGACCTGACACTGCAGAGGAACCCCTGTGGGTGAGGTGAAGATGTCCCCGTACTCCTTCACAACCTTATCCATTTGTTGTTGTCGTGCAAAGGAGCCTTGTCTGGAGGTCATGGCCACAGTCTTCTTCTTGCCCTGGGGGCGGATCATCAGGAAAACGAATTTCCTGGTTTGGGAAATGAGCTTACTGCATTGCTTTGTAGTAACCAAAGAGATAGCGGCAGGAGGTGGTACCTCTGGTATCCTGTACAACTTATTTCCCAAAGTAACAATAATAGCGCAAGGTCGAGATTCATACACAGCATGATGCTTCCACAAGTATGGTTGTCCTAATAATACATCAGAAACATCAATAGGAGCAACGTCACATAATACCTCATCTGTGAAGGGCTTGATGCTATAGGGAAGGCGGCACTGCTAGCTGACACGGAGATCTCGTCCTTGGTGAAGCCACCCGATGGTGTATGGATGTGGGTGAGCTGTGGTCAGCAAGCCCAACCACTTCACGGCGTCTACTGAAATGAGGTTCTTTTGGCTCCCATTGTCGACAATGACCTGTATAGGGGAGCCCTTTACCCACATCTGGGAGTGGAAGAGACGTTCCTCCTCCTCTGGATCTTCTGGTTCCTCCTTATGGATCTTTGTAGTGGCAACAGTGGCGTTGGGCTCCGCATCAATAATCTGTTTCCCTTTTTAGGTTCTAATTCGGAGTCAGAGCATGCATCTGACTCAGAAGCCCTCATCTCAGCCACTAGCGACTGCTTGGCCCGACACTCACTTGTGTTGTGAGTGGAGCTCTTATGGAACTCACACCACTTTCCTGTGTCCTTCTTTGGCTTTGCGGTGCTGTTCTTTTCTTGTGGCTTCGATGAGTTGTCTTTAGCCGTGTCTTGGCCTTGCCCTTTGTTCTGCAGGGGCTTAAGCACTCTTCTCGTTTTTGATTCAGATCCAAAGTCTCGCTTTCCGTTTGAATTTATGTTCAATCTTGCAGTATAACGCATTCAAATTTAGTGAGGGAGATGTCATAAACTCCATTTCTCCCGAATGTATCTCAGGTATGTTGCCATTAATTTTTAGCACTGATACTTTAATATTTGATACTCCAATTTGATGTATGGAAAATCGCATTCACTAGCCTATCCACATCTTGATCCCTTTGTTGTTGCAGCGTGGTCCATTGTATGTACTTGTCCTCATAGCTCCCCATGGGATAGTACTGTTCCTTGACGGCGTCTCGGAAAGAATTCCAAGTTGTTACGGCCGAGAACAGAGAGGGTTCTGTCTGGTCCTTGTTCTCACAGTAGGTTTCCCACCAGTCCTTAACATGGGGGGTAGCTTTGAGGAGTGCAAAAATAATCTTCTCCCGGTCTTAAAAGTCATGAACAGAGAAATATCCTTCTAATAGATTCAACCATCTATCTACGGCATCTGCGTCTATTTGACCCTCAAATATGGGAATGTCAGAATTTACTTGTACCTTAAAGGGAGTCGCAACTCCAGAGTGGCTACTGGATGCAGATGCGCCGCCGGTGGGCAGCCGTTGAAGGATCTGAGCAAAGCTATCCATCATCGCGTTCCTTTGTTTTTCGAGGGCCTCCTCGAGCAACATTTTGATAGGATCTCCTGCTCCCTCATCTTTCTTTTCGTCCCCCATGGGCGTCCGTCAAGGTTTGCGAGGCTGATCTTGCAAAGGTTCCACCAAATCAAGCCCTAGCTCCTTATACCAACCTCACAAGATATATGCAGATGGCTGAGAAAAGGGACGTCTCTCAGGAATATTCCCATCCAGATTATGCAGATGAATAATAAACATATAACTATAATACGTAGATGTAAAATGAAATAACACTTCATTTCATTAATATCAAAGAACTGAAATTTTCTTACAGACAGAATGGAAATAAAACTAGCTAGGGCACTGGTAGCTATCTCTGAGAAGAGATGTGGCGGCTACCGGCCTCTGAACTCAGTTACAATGACGCTCGAGGGCCTATTTATTATTGAGAAATAATGGAGAACTTTAAACATCCAAAAACCTAACCCTAGGAGATGAAGCACCAAAACTATGGGCCCCGTTTGGGTAAATTGGTGTTTCAACTTCCTAGGGACGTAACTTTGGCATACTATCTCCGTTTGACGCACATGGTACATCATTAGAAAGATCTATCTGAGGACTACAACTTTCGCCATGAATATACATTCTAGAACAGAATGATATTCACTAGAGGCACGATGCCCAAAAAACGTCACTTAGGGCCTCAAAATGGCTCCGGAAGTTCAGGACCCGAAAAACTGCTAAAAATAGTAAGTTGTGCCGAAACTGAAAAACTGAAAGAGGCAATGATGGGGCCTCAAGTGGAATAGGCGGGTGGCCACCAATATCCACCTGGATCATCTTTGGAAAGGCAAAGTGGCACTAATTGGCATTTTATTTATGAAACTAATGGAAAATAAGAGACAATGTGATCTAAATTGGATAATTATATTGTTTTTCATCCATCACGAGGCATTTGGAGTCTAAAAAGTGGAGGAATCAATTCACAGGATTTTTTTTACTGGAAGGACTCAGTTTGGCAAAACAAGGTCTAAAACCTTCCAGGAGCGTTTTTAGGCATCAAACAAAATTTTTTGGGGATATAAATTTTATGTTTTCTGCCACAAATTTTCATGATATTATACAGTCAAAGATCTTTCCAATGATGCAAAAAGTGCCTCAATCAGAGTCCATGTGCAAAAATTATGCCACCTAGATTTTCACCTTCATGTTTTCACACCTATAGTTCGAGAGGATGCCACGTGAGCCCACATTATTCATGGAAAAGGGGTTAGACACGTGTTTTTGATGTAAAATAATTTAGAGGAGCCTGTATTGTAACTCTAGTTAAGAGTTAATGTAGTCAAAATTAACCACTAGTAGGCTATCAAGCTATGTTATAATCAGAACACTAGGAGCAAGAGACATTTCATTCTTTCGAGAGAGATTTATTTCATAGCTAATAAAATATAGTTAGGAGAGCTATGAGGTATAATACACATATAATATGTATGTACTGTAGTAGCCCATGGGCCACAAACATTACTTCTTTGTACCCACAACCATATTTTGAGATGGAATAAGAGAGAAAAACGACCTCACCTTCCAGTTTGGTTTTCTCCTAAAAGGGTTTCCAACATAGCATATCTTGTGTCTTATGTGTGTGTGTGATCTTATTTTTCATTCTCCAATTTTCTTCATAATTTATATTCGCATGCATGCACTAATTATAGTCAAATCTATAGATCTAGAATTTTAATAAAATGGTAATAGTGTAAAAATATGGTATTTAAATTTTGTTAGATCTATTATGACAAAAAATATCGAGTGGGATATGCACGACATTTTACGGATCAAAAGTAAGTTGAAAGTTCACATGTTGCATGTGAGGAGGAAAATGAAGGAAAATAACATAAAATGAAGAAAATATAGGCCTAATTAATAAAGAGGATCAGCTCAAAAGCTTGTCATTTTAATTTTGGAGCTCTCATTTTATTCTCTCTCTCCCTCATACTCTTGGAAACTTAGAGTTTACTTGGAGCTCTCGAAGGAGTGTGGCATACTTGGAGTTTTGGAGCAAGAAGGAAAAATAAGAGCAGGAAAGCACAAGAGGACATCATGATCAGAAGCAACAATAGGTTCTTTTTGCAGCTACCGAGTTTCATGTATGTTTTCCTCACTATTTTTGACATGCATGACATATGCATGTGGCTTCTTAGCTATGATCTATCAAATTCATGCAATATTTCTTGGATTGACAGTGGATTTTCCTGGAGAGCTATGTTGTTGTGGGTTCATTTCATTGTTTATTTATTTATTTTTGGTTGGTTATCATGTGCCTTTGGCTGTGGGTTGATTTGTTAGTTCTTAAAAGCCTTGGCTGGAAAAACGCTCTAAAAGCCCTGTAGCAGCTTAGGTTGTGTTACTATTCCTACAAGCCTAGGTTGGGAAAATGCTATGGAAGCCCTTGGTGGGTTGAGTTAATATTCCTGGAAGCCCTGGTTGGAAAAATGCTTTGGAAGCTTGACAACAATTGTGGGTTGAGTTACTAGTCCTAGAATCCTTGGTTGGAAAAAACACTATGGATCCCTAGGAAACTTCGATAGAGACCAATCTTGTGATGGTTTTGATGTATGAGCATGCGATGGAATCAATGGTTGGGGGTTGAGCTGGTTGGCCTCTAGAAGCCCTAGTTTGGTTTTGATTGATGATTTTTAAGAGATCCCACATTCATGATTGGAATATAGCACGGGTGTGACTGACTAAAGAGAGATTTGGCTCAACCATGTCTATGGTCAAGTGGAACGTGGATGTCCCAGGCTTGGTTGAATTTTACTTATAGCAATAAGGGATAGTTTCCTCTTGTATTGATGGGTAAATTATTGTTATTATGTGGCTTATATGGTTATTATATTCCTTTCATTTATGTTGTTTATAATTTGGTTATGAATGTGTTCCATGTCAGTAATTATGTATGTCTCTCATCATGTTTGATTTACAAATGAATGAAAAATGTATCTATGAGCAAATAGATGATAATATAGTTAATATGACAAGGAAACAATGCTTCTTAGTGATTCTCAAATAATTATGAGACCCCTATGCTCAGATATGTTGTTTAAACCTATATATTAGATATTTGTGACATGTTTGACGAAACAACTATCGTGGATACTAGGGGTCCAATCAAGTCCTTTTTCAAGTTTTTTCATTTATATTGTTATTCCGCTGCTATCTTTTAGTTATGAAAATGGCATAGAGTTTTGGGAAGTGACCTAGGCTCTAGGCCTGAAAAAGTGACATATAAATCGGGGTCACAGGATCTGAATTATTGGGAAAAGTCCCTAGTCACATGCATACCCATGTTGTGCATGTGATTCGTGGGTCGCAGTTGCACTCTTGCCCATGCCAAGGGGTCGACTAGGGGATTGATGCATGAAAAGGATAATTTGAATGAGGGGCTAGCCTCCTGGGTGTCTTGTAGTAGGTGCAAAAGGTCTGTGTAGTTTTTTTGTTTTAGCTCCACTTAGTTAAGGTGACTTGGGGTGTTGAATCATATCATAGTAGTCCCTCATCACATGTTTACCCCGGTTGGTCGGTTACTTGGGGCAGATATATGAGGAGGGTGTTAAACTCAACGCCATGGGGACCATTGCTTCTTAAGGGGGGAGGATTGATCCAGGTGGATACTAGTTACCACCCACCTATTCCACTTGGATCCCCATCATTATTTATTCCAGTTTCCTTAATTGTAGCATAATTTACTAGTTTCAACATTTTTTTAGGTCGTGAACATTCATAGCTATTTTAAGGCCCTAAAAGTTGTTTTCTTAGAAAACGGACGAATGCAAATCTTTGAATTTGTAGTCTAAAGTTGTATTCCTCAGATAGTTATTTCTAACGATGTATCGTGCGCATAAAGTAAAGATAGTAATGAAAAGTTACGACCTTGGGAAATTGATCTACCAATTTACCCCAATGTGGCCCACGACTTGGCGCTTCATCTTGTAGGGTTGGGTTTTTAGATTTTTATGGTTTTCCATTGCTTCTAAATAATAAATTGGCCTTCTAGCTTGATTGTAACATATTTCAGAGGGCATGTATATGACACATCACTTCTTAGAGATAAGCTACCATTTCCTAAGCTAGTTTATTTCTATTTTGCATTTAAACCGTTTTTAGTACTTTTTCATTAATGAATTGAAGTTTTGTTTTCGTTGTATCTTAATGTTCTTGTTTATATATGTGTTTTTTTTATGTCCGTATTTCATTTATTTCCATTAAATGTCCAGATCAAGAATGTGTTCCATTCTATTGGAGTGCATTTTGTTCCATAGATGAGAAAATTAGCTTAGAGTAGAGAGAGAGAGCGCGCGCGAGAGAGAGAGAGAGAGAGAGAGAGAGAGAGAGAGAGAGCTTGTTTATTGAAGCAACCCATGGGCCATAGGTATCACTCATTTGACTTGTATCAATTTCAATATAGATAAAAAGAGAGTGGAGCAACGTCACCTTTCGATTTTGTTTTCTCCTATAAGGGTTTCTAGGATACAATCTTGTGTTTATTTTATTTTGTGAGTTTTATTTTTCGATTCTTTATTTTCCATTTTTTTATCTATTTCATGCATGAGCATAACACAGTAATTAATGGATAGAAAAATATAAGGAAAGATTAACCCTAATAGTGTAGTTTTTCGATTTTCAAATATATTTTAGTAGGTATGTTGTGATGAAATATCCAATGGAATATCTATGAAAAATTATGGGTCATCAATTGATTATTACAATAATTATATCTGTGGCTTACATTCTCTCAATGAAACTATCAAATTGTAGACTGGAACGAGCATCTTGTCTCATTGTGAACACATTACTAAGTCAATACATTTATTAGCACCACTCACATGGAGTGTCATTGCATTGCTTGAGTTAATTTTTTGTTGCATTTACATGACATTTTGTCTTAGATAAAACTATATCATCACATGATATTGACCCAAACCCTAGTCTTGCTATGTCACTCATTGTGAACATAGTCTCCAACAATCTAAGTGATAATATGAACATTGAAAATCACTTTCAAAGGGCCATTCCTTGAAATAGGTTTGATAGCTATAGTAGCGTAATGTGAGAATGGTGTGATCATTCCACACATCAAGCATACATCTTATTTAGATAATCCAACATGGACGTGTTACAATAATTGATTTAGTTTCCAAATAGTTGGTTGGCCACATCCAAATCTTTCATTATGTGTAACTATGGCATAAAAATCTAGCTCAAATTGAATCAAGCCCTACATGGTGTATTTCATATCAAAAGTATGACTTTGGATGTTTTGACACTACATCACCACCATGGGTCGAGACTATCCTCACCAACATTGTTCATTATTCATTTACAATTAGCATGTCATCAAAATATTGTTAACAATCATTGGTATAATATTATTGGAGGTGAAGTGTGCACGATGTTTCCCATGCAACAGAGGATAATGAATGATGGTTTTTTATCAAACTAAGAATTCCATAACAATGTTGTTTGACTGATACCACTATGTGATCAGAACCCCAACTTTCAATTCACTTGTTCCTTTTTCATTTTCATTATACAAATAAGTCTGCATCTTAAAACTATAGAGCCTCTCGGCGGATTTGGTTAATAAATTCCAATTTCATCCATATTAGGTACTACGAACAAAAAATTCCTAGCTATGAACTTCTGCTAATACTCTAGTGGCTATAATCATTTCCTCCTTAAAGGCATCAATTGTATCTTGAGTTAGCTATAGAGATATACATTGGTTAACCTTGCTCATTTGAAGTCAAATCATCAATGGTTTCTTTAGGTTCATTTGTGTCTTGAATTAGCTATATATATATTAATTGGTTAACCTTGATCATCTGAAGTCAAATCATCAATGGTAAAACGTTTTAGCCACCTTTTGCTATAACAAATTTTATAAGTGGCTAACATGATGCATATGTGTTAAGCCGGTACCCAGGTCTATAACAGTTTCAAGATTTATTTCCCACAGAGATTTCAGAGTTTCCACCTCAAACGGAAGTAGAGTTTTCTATTGAGTTGGTGCCACGGGAAACACTAACATCTAAGACACCTTACAGAATGAGCACACCAGAGTTGGTAGAGTTGAATTTGCAGTTGAAGGAAATGTTAGACAAGGGATACATTAGGCCAGGTGTATCACCATGGGGCACATAGGTATTTTTTGTGGAGAAGAAAGATGGTACTCTCAGGTTATGAATTGATTACAGACAGTTAAACAAGGTGACCATCAAGAACAGGTATTCGTTCCCAAGGATTGATGATTTTTTCGATCAGTTGAAGGGAGTAGCAGTGTTATCGAAGATTGATCTTAGATATGTATATCATCAGGTACACATTAAAGAAGATGACATACACAAGACAACCTTTTATCTCGATTTTTTTTTTTTTATTGTATTCATTGATGATATATTGGTATATTCTAAAAATGAAGAGCATGTCGAACACTTAGCAACAATATTGAGATTTTTGAGATAGCATCACTTGTATCATAAGCTCAAAAAATGCAGTTTATTTTAGACAAAGGTGCATTACTTAGGACATTTTCTCTCCAATAAAGGCATAGAAGTAGATATCAAAAATATAAGGGCCATTATGGAATGGGAAACTCCTAGGAATGTGGATGAGGTAATATCATTTACTGGGTTAGCAGGTTGTTATAGGAGGTTCATCAGGAACTTCTCACGGATTGCTTATCTTATCACATCATTGCAAAGGAAAGGTAAGAAGTTTGAATGGACAGAGGCATGTGCAACTAGTTTTGAGCAGATAAAGAAGTTGTTGAAACATGCTCCAGCGTTAAAGATCTTCGATCCAAACAAAGATTTGTGGTATGTACAAATTATTACAAGAGAGGACTTGGCAATGTCCTTATGTAGAGAGGAAAGGTGGTATGTTATGAGTCACATAAACTAAATGAGCACGAGCAAAGCTATCTGACACATGATATTGAGTTGGAAGTGATCATTCTTGCATTGGATATCTGGAGGAACTATATTTTGGGCACGCGATTTGTATTGATGAGTGATCACAGTGGATTTTGGTATCTACTTGACCAACCGAATATGAACATCAGGCAAGCTAGATTGGTGGCCACGATCAGTGAATTCAACTTTGAGATCAGGTATATTAAAGGTAAAGAGAACATGGTTGCATATATCATCTTTGAGTTCCTATGGGACATATCTACAGGATAGGATCTTGCAGGAAGGTCTGCAAAATGTTAGGTATATAGATATTAGGAAACAATTGTAGCAGAATATAGGTACATCTATAGGAGCATAGGATGTGGACTATCATCTCACAACATATGTCTTAATCGGGTTTAGAGACATGATATATGTGTGAGACAATAATGAACTCAATAAGGTGATCTTGGTGGAGTTTCATGTGAAACTATATTCAGATCACCTAGGCTATAAAAATACACTGACAATAGTAAAGAAGTTTTACTATTGGCCGATTTTGAAGATAGGCATAGTAGAGTTTGTGGCTAGGTGTCATTGCTTAAGAAGTATGTTAAATATAGTTATCATGTGATTTCCTTTTATGTATTGTAGGTGGAGCCAGAAGGAGAATTTTAGTCAGAACCTCAGTGCATTTTGCAGAGAAAGATGCTCATTCTCTGTAACCAAGCTATCGAGCAGGTTAAAGTGAAATGGAAGCACTTTGGGCCCAATGAAGGTACATGGGAAATGGAAGATCAGATGTGGGCTACGTATCCTTCCTTATTCACTGGTTAAGTAAATGTTTTGGCTTGAGTTTTGGTATATGTATTTGGTATATGTTGGTATGATGTTTTGGCATATGTACATATGTATATGGATGTAAATGCCACCATGAGATAGGTTATAAAGATCCAATAAGTGGTATAGGTGTCATATCATTATGATGTTATATTTTTCATGTTTTCATGTTGGTTTTCTTCTCAACAGGCTGATCATTGTAAATACTGCAATGAGCTTAGTTAAAAATATCCATGGGAAATATGTTGTTTTTACAATAATCTTGTTGGTTGTAGGTGCCATTGAACACCAAGGATGGTGTTGCCCTAAGGGGGATGCTTTTGTAACAGCCCTGGTGAAAATTCCATGTAAAAAAAATTAATAGAGGAAAAATAATAACCAAGTTCATGGGATAAATACTCCAAGCTGAATTTTGGGCAAAACATCCTAGTTATGGTGTTCATATGGTTTACTATGGCTATGGAAATTGGCAAAGGAAATGGTTAAGGCTTTGGAAAGGCAAAGTGGCACTAATTGGCATTTTATTTATGAAATGAAGGAAAATAAGAGAAAATGTGATCTAAATTGGATAATTATATTTTTTTTCATCCATCACGAGGCATTTGGAGTCTAAAAAGTGGAGGAATCAACTCACAGGATTGTTTTTACCGGCAGGACTCAGTTTGGCAAAACAAGGTCTAAAACGTTCGAGGAGAATTTTTAGGCATCAAATGAAATTTTTTGGGGATATAAATTTTATGTTTTCTGCCACAAATTTTCATGATATTATACACTAAAATATCTTTCCAATGATTCAAAAAGTGCCTTAATCAGAGTCCATATACAAAAATTATGCCACCTAGATTTTCACCTTCATGTTTTCACACCTATAGTTCGAGAGGATGCCACCTGAGCCCACATTATTCATGGAAAAGGGGTTAGACACATGTTTTTGATGTAAAATAATTTATAGGAGCCTATATTGTAACTCTAGTTAAGAGTTAATGTAGTCAAAATTAACCACTAGTAGGCTATCAAGCTATGTTATAATCAGAACACTAGGAGGAAGAGGCATTCCATTCTTTCGAGAGAATTTTATTTCATAGCTAAGAAAATATAGTTAGGAGAGTTATGAGGTATAACTCTCCCAAAATGGTTTCCGACACAACATATATTGTGTCTTATGTGTGTGTGATATTATTTTTCATTCTCTAGTTTTCTTCATAATTTATATTCACATGCATGCACTAATTACAGTTAAATCTACAGATCTAGAATTTTAATAAAATGGTAATAGTGTAAAAATATGGTATTTAAATTTTGTTAGATCTATTGTGACAAAAAATATCGAGTGGGATATGCACGACATTTTACAGATCAAAAGGAAGGTGAAAGTTTACATGTTGCATGTGAGGAGGAAAATGAAGGAAAATAATGTAAAATGAATAAAATATAGGCCTAATTAATAAACAGGCTTCTGAGGATCAGCTCACAAGATTGTCATTTTAATTTTGGAGCTCTCATTTTATTCTCTCTCTCTCTCATACTCTTGGAAACTTAGATTTTTCTTGGAGTACTCTCGGAGGAGTGTGGCATACTTGGAGTTTTGGAGCAAGAAGGAAAAAGAAGACCAGGAAAGCACAGGAGGACATCATGATCAGAAGCTACAATAGGTTCTTTTTGTAGGTACCGAGTTGCATGTATGTTTTCCTCACTATTTTTGGCATGCATGACATATGCATGTGGCTTCTTAGCTATGATCTATCAAATTCATGCAATATTTCCTGGATTGATAGTGGATTTTCCTAGCCTTTCCATTTCTTGGAGAGCTATGGTGTTGTGGGTTCATTTCATTGTTTATTTATTTATTTCTGGTTGGTTATCACGTGCCTTTGGCCGTGGGTTGATTTGTTAGTTCTTAAAAGCCTTGGTTGGACAAACGCTCTAAAAGCCATGTAACAGCTTAGGTTGTGTTACTATTCCTACAAGCCTAGGTTGGGAAAATGCTATGGAAGCGCTTGGTGGGTTGAGTTAATAGTTTTGGAAGCCCCAGTTGGAAAAATGCTCTGGAAGCAATTGTGGGTTGAGTTACTAGTCCTAGAAGCCTTGGTTGGAAAAAACACTATGGATCCCTAGGTAACTTCGATAGAGACCAATCTTGTGATGGTTTTGATGTCTGACTATGCGATGGAATCAATGGTTGAGGGTTGAGCTGGTTGGCCTCTAGAACCCCTAGTTTGGTTTTGATTGATGAGTTTTAAGAGATCCCACATTCATGCTTGGAATATGGCATGGGGGTGACTAACTAAAGAGAGATTTGGCTCAACCATGTCTATGGTCAGGTGGAATGTGGAAGTCCGAGGCTTGGTTGAATTTTACTTATAGCAATAAGGGATATTTTCCTCTTGTATTGATGGATAAATTATTGTTATTATGTGGCTTATATGGTTATTATATGCCTTTCATTTATGTTGTTTATAATTTGGTTATGAATGTGTTCCATGTCAGTAATTATGTATGTCTCTCATCATGTTTGATTTACAAATGAATGAAAAATGTATCTATGACCAAATAGATAATATTATAGTTAATATGACAAGGAAACAATGCTTCTTAGCGATTCTCAGATAAGTATGAGACCCCTATTCTCAAATATGTTGTTTAAACCTGTAGATTACATATTTGTGACATGTTTGACAAAACAACTATCGTGGATAGTAGGGGTCCAATCAAGTCCTTGTTCAAGTTTTTTCATTTATATTGTTATTCCGCTACTATCTTTTAGTTTTGAAAATGGCATAGAGTTTTTGGAAGTGACCTAGGCTCTAGGCCTAAAAAAGTGGCATATAAATCAAGGTCACAAGATCAGAATTATTGGGAAAGGTCCCCAGTCACATGCATACCCATGTTGTGCATGTGACTCGTTGGTCCCAGTTGCACTCTTGCCCATGCCAAGGGGTCGACTAGGGGATTGATGCATGAAAATGATAATTTGAATGAGGGGCTAGCCTCCTGGGTGTCTTGTAGTAGGTGCAAAAGGTCTGTGTAGTTTTTTTGTTTTAGTTCCACTCAGTTAAGGTGACTTGGGGTGTTGAATCATATCATAGTAGTCTCTCATCATATGTTTACCCCGAATGGTCGGTTACTTGGGGCAAATATAGGAGGAGGGTGTTAAACTCAATGCCATGGGGACCTTTTCTTCTTAAGGGGGGTAGGATTGATCCAGGTGGATACTAGTGACCACCCACCTATTCCAGTTGGATCCCCACCATCATTTATTCCAGTTTTCTTAATTGTAGCATAATTTACTAGTTTCGGTAGTTTTTTAGGTCGTGAACATTCGTAGCTATTTTAAGGCCCTAAAAGTTTTTTTCTTAGAAAACAAATGAACGTAAATCTTTGAATTTGTAGTCGAAATTTGTATTCCTCGGATAGATATTTCTAACGATGTATCATGCGCATAAACCAAAGATCATAATGTAAAGTGACGACCTCGGGAAATTGATCTACCAATTTACCCCAATGTGGCCCACGACTTGGTGCTTCATCTTGTAGGGTTGGGTTTTTGGATTTTTATGGTTTTCCATTGTTTCTCAATAATAAATTGGCCTTCTAACTTCATTGTAACATATTTCAGAGGGCATGTATATGACACATCTCTTCTCAGAGATAAGCTACCATTTCCTAAGCTAGTTTATTTCTATTTTTCATTTAAACCATTTTTGGTACTTTGTTATTAATGAATTGAAGTTTTGTTTTCATTGTATCTTAATGTTCTTTTTTATATAATTTTTTTATTTTATTTCTATATTTCATTTATTTCCATCAAAAATCCAGATCAAGAATGTGTTCCATTCTATTGGAGTGCATTTTGTTCCATAGATGAGAAAATTAGCTTAGAGTAGAGAGAGAGAGAGAGAGAGAGAGAGAGAGAGGGAGAGAGAGAGAGAGAGAGCATGTTTATTGAAGCAACCCATGGGCCATAGGTCTCACTCCTTTGACTTGTATCAATTTCAATATAGATAAAAGGATAGTGGAGCAACACCACCTTTCGATTGTGTTTTCTCCTATAAGGGTTTCCAATATACTATCTTGTGTTTATTTTCTTTTGTGAGTTTTATTTTTCGATTCTTTATTTTCCATTTTTTTATCTATTACGTGCATAAGCATAACACAATAATTAATGGATGGAAAAATATAAGGAAAAATTAACCCTAATAGTGTAGTTTTTCGATTTTCAAATATATTTTAGTAGGTATGTTGTGATGAACTATCCAATGGAATATTTATGACAATTTATGGGTCATCAAATGATCATTACAATAATTATATCTGTGGCTTACATTCTCTCAATGAAACTATCAAATTGTACACTGGAACGAGCATCTTGTCTCATTGTGAACACATTACTAAGTCAATACATTTCTGATCACCACTCACATAGAGTGTCATTTTGATTGCTTGAGTTAATTTTTGGTTGAATTTACATGAAATTTTGTCTTAGATAAAACTATATCATCACATGATAAGGACACAAAACCCTAGTCTTCCTATGTCACTCATTGTGAACATAGTCTCCAACAATCTAAGTGATAAGATGAGCATCGCAAATCACTTTCAAAGGGCCATTCCTTGAAATAGGAGTGATAGCTATAGTAGCATAATGTGAGAATGGTCTGATCATTCCACACATCAAGCATACATCTTATTTAGATCATCCAACATGGAGGTGTTACAATAATTTATTGAGTTTCCAAATAGTTGGTTGGCCACATCCAAATCTTTCATTATGTGTAGATATGGCATAAAACTCTAGCTCACATTGAATCAAGCCCTACATGGTGTATTTCATATCAAAAGTATGTCTTTGGATGTTTTGACATTACATCACCACCATGGGTCAAGACTATCCTCACCAACACTGTTCATTGTTCATTTACAATTATCATGTCATCAAAATTATGTTAACAATCATTGGTATAATATTATTGGAGGTGAAGTGTCCACGATGTTTCCCATGCAACATAGGATCATGACTGATGGTTTGTTATCAAACTAAGAATTCCATAACAATGTTGTTTGACTGATACCACTATGTGATCAGAACCCCAACTTTCAATTCACTTGTTCCTTTTTCATTTTCATTATACAAATAAGTATGCATGTTAAAACTATAGAGCCTCTCGGTGGATTTGGTTAATAAATTCCAATTTCATCCATATTAGGTACTACGAAAAAAAAATCCTAGCTATGAACTTCTCCTAATACTCTAGTGGCTATAATCATTTCCTCCTTAAAGGAATCAATTGTATCTTGACTTAGCTATAGAGATATTCATTGGTTAACCTTTCTCATTTGAAGTCAAATCATCAATGGTTTCTGTAGGTTCATTTGTGTCTTGACTTAGCTATATATATATTAATTGGTTAACCTTGATCATCTGAAGTCAAACCATCAATGGTTTCTTTAGGTTCATTTGTGATGTAGGTTTACTTGTTAGTTAAAATCATTAGGCAGCATTCTTGCCCCTTGTGACATCCTTTGAGGGGTGGGTGTGTCTTCATTTTATTGCTTATAGTAGACCATGGTAGGGATCTACCCCTTAGGCTATGAAATTTTCTATTAACCTTGAAGTGAAGTTAAAAAACCACCAAAGTGTTTATAGGTGGCTTTCACAAAAAGATATCTAAAATTTAAGTAGCAACACACTTAAACTTATTATTTCTATGTATCTTAAAAAACACAAATAAAATTTGTAGTAACAACACACTTAAACTCATTATCTCTATATCTAAAAATTAAAATATAATATTTACAAAAGCTAACAATTATGTAATATAGATTTATTTTAATTGATATTTAAAAAAGTTACACCCACTCTCACTAAAATAGCTCTCTAAGAAGAGTTTTTTTAAGAATTATATCACTTTAAATAAAGGGGTTATCTTTAGTGTGATTTTTTGGAGATTATGTTGTGGAATTTGGTGTAAAAAATTGAGTTGAAATCTTGATTTGTGCTATTTAAACTGTTTTTTTACTGTAAATATGGATTTATCACCCTCAAAAATCCTTAGAGCACTTCGATTGTGCAAAAGTTACCAATCAAACTTGTAATTTCAATAATTTCAATAAATTCCAGCCTAATTTTAAAGAAATTAAACAAAAAAAGAAAAAAGAAAAAAACTACCAAAATAAAATAAAATAATAAATAACACTAAAAACAACTTAATGCCCACCCCACACAAACACATACATATATTCTCGATATTTACCATTTAAAATATGAAATATACTCATTTGGTTACTGCCACTCAATTCTTCTTTGTACATTCATTCACTGGTGATGTCCCCATTGAATGGTTACATTATGAGACAACTGATGATGTTGACGATACAACTCCCACCTTTGACATTACAACACAACGATATTTTACGAAACATCCATGCGTATTCTCCATGGTTCTTTAACCTCACGAGTAGCTCGCGTACTACTTATTTTTTTATTGGAATTTGCAAATCCTAATCCCATTTATTTGGACATTGTTATTATTATTATAATATATCATAAATGTTATTATTATTATTGGGTCCGTAATGATCATAAATGTTGCACCCATAAGAGCGTCGTAAGCCATGGCCGGCCTCTAGAAGTAATCCGATCTCTCAGGTCTGGTGGGCCGATTATCCATGGACGCATTAACCCGTGTGTATCTTTTAGCTTTAGACTGATGATGTTTGTGTTTAGGATCGACGTTTCTAGGCTTAGCAGCGCTAGGGCGCTAGGACAAGTCGTAGCCCAGAAGTCAAATCAAAGAAAGATTTTCGAAACCCTACGAGACTTACCACTTATTCAACCACCTTCGTTAATTTGGATAAAACTTCTAGAAAGTGTGGAACTTTTTCAAATTATTTCAATTTTAATTTGTAAAACTTATCTAAGGTCATGGTCAACTTAAGCATTTTTTCCATGCATGGGACAAGGGACCCGGAGTAAGTCCAACTAAAATCTAAATATCACTCGATGATATATTTTTTTTTGGATTATAAGGGTCTCGCATTCACATTGCTAATGCTTTTGGACGTTTTTATTTGTAGAAACCTCTCCGAGAATAAAAGCACTACAATGGATTTTTGATTCACTGTAGGTTTTCCACTCGTTTCGACCGAGTGTAGGTTTCTCATTCGTTTCTTACATCCATTTTGATTTGTTGAAGCATGAAAATGGAGGAAGTTAAAATCCCAAAAATGGAAGCTTTAATCGTTTGAATATAATATTTTAAGAATTTTAATGGAATTTAAGATGTAATGGATAATTTTTATTAGGCTCGTTACTTTTTTATAATTTTTAATAAAAAAGATAAGTAATATTGAAAATTTCTAGGAAAGAATGCAAGAGTTTGTGTAAGTGTTTTGTATTTTTCGTGTCTCAATTTAGTATGATGTAATGTGTGAAAATATAGTTTAATTGTTTTATGTTTTGTTTTGAAGTTAGAATTAAGTGATAAATTTTTTGGTAAAATTGTTATTTTTGTTATGTAAGATTTATTTTTGAATACATAAATAGATTCAACATTCTAAATGGGGCATATGGAAGTCTGTTTCATAGTGGCCAAAGTCGAATAGAGATGACACCATAAGAGATGACAGGTTCTTGGACACTTTAAATAAGATAGGTGATAGACACAGGTACTATTTTAGTTCTGGTTATGACAGGCACTATTATTGTGATCATTATCATCCTTACACGAGGAGTGACAAGAGATACTTTCTGGATGAGTTCAAGAAATCAAAACCACCTACATTTGATGGAAAGATGAAGAAACCACACGATGTAGAAGCATGGTTGCTTGGTATAAGGAAGTTCTTCAGGTTGCATGATTACTCAAAAAACATGAAAGCCATAACAGCATTCATCCTCAAAGGTAAAGCAGATATTTGGTGGGAAGATGTGAAGAATGTCAGGGATATTTATTAGGATGAATTGACTTGGAGAAAATTCGAGAGACTATTCTAGAAGAAGTATCTATCAGAGAGATACTATGATGATAGGGAAAAGAAATTTTATGAACTAAAGATGGGATCTATGACTGATGAGGAGTACAATAGCAGATTTCTAGAATTGTCGAGGTATGTCTCTTACCTCAAGGAGGAAAAGGCAAAGATTTAATGATTCATCAATGTGTTTTCGATAGCTTTCAAAAATAGGATTGAGTTTGATGAGCCTAGATCAGTGGATGAGGTCATCCGGAAAGTAAAGCATCACTATTAGTAATCAAAGCACAGATATAAGCCTAAGCCGGATGGGAAAGGTAATGATAAGAAGAAAGGAAAATGGGATAAGAAGTGAGAAAGACATCAAGACACTTGTAATAAAGAGAATGTGGCGTCATCTAAGAAGTTCAATGCATCTGACAAAGGGCAACAATTTCAGTTTGAGGACCAAAACAAAGGTGCATGCTAGAAGCCTATATAGTGTTGGAATTGTGGCAAAGATCATCACAGGAGATATTGTCCACAACATCAGGGTGGTAGACCACAAATATACATCACTCATGAGGCATAAACAGTGGGATATTTTGGATAGTATTCCTAGGATCTATGTAGCATTGGATAACAGACAAACAGATCACCAGGCTTCTGTTATCGAGATGGACGGTAAGATTTGTGATCAAGTTGTTTCTATTTTAATTGACCCTAGATATAATTATATTTATGTTAATCATGACCTCGTGGATAAGTGTGGTTTGAATAAATAAGTGCATGTAGAGTCTTGGTTAGTGCAGTTGGCCACAACTACCAAGAAGAGAGTTCATCATTGGGTAAGATCTTGTGCACGTGACTTGAATGGTTTGTCTACATCAGTACATTTCAATGCATTTCTGTTGGGATATAATAGTATGCTTTTGGGTGTGGATTGGTTTTATCTTCATAGGAATAAGGCAAATTCTTATGATAAAGCTATTGAATGCTTGGATGATAATGGGGAACAAAGATCATGCGGGGTAAGAAGAAAGAAACATTAGTTAGGATGGTGACAACAATGCACGCCAAACATAGTCATAGGAAATGAGGTGTGTTATTTGTAGTGCATATTTATAGTGACAAAGGCAAGGAAGTTGAGGATGAAGATGTGTTAAGCAAGTTTTATCACTCTAATAATTCTCAAAGTTGTGAGATTTTGATTTTATAGTTTTAAGAATATTAGAGGTAACCACAGACCTACTTTCAAGCTTCAGGATCTAGCCTTCCTAAAGCTTAGAGAGGGCTCTCTCTATAATATTTAGTTTTGTTTTTATATATGATCTTAGGCTAGTTACATGGGGCAATTTGGTTTTAATATTTCGTTGTTGGTGGGAAAAAATCACTTATTGAGATGGAAAGTGATAGGTCTGTTTTTCCATTGGGAAAATGGAGTCAATGTATCAAACAAAAAGATTAGGATCAAGGTATAAAGTCAAATATTTTCAGGGCAAGATAACAGAGTCACTCAAGATCTTTGAGACTGATTGGTGAAGTGGTTAATCGGGAGAAAGAGCAATCAAAGATTATTTGATCCGGATAGGGAATGAAGAAGTAGGGGTCAATCAAAATTTGGGAGAAATTAAGGGTTCCCTAGTTTGGATACCAGCCAAAAACATTAAAATTAAAACCAGTAAATAACAGAGTTCTTTTAACAAATTCTAATATATCACTTCTTGATTTCACATTAAAATTTAGAACACATTTGTGTATGAATGGAAAACATAAGAAGATTTAACAAATAATAGTGGAAAGTACTTCACTTAAATGGCCCAACACATGAATCCTGAAATATGATGCTTTATTGATTTGATATAGCCTGCTGACTTGAAACTTGGTACAAAAACCCTTCAGATACAGAAAAATTGACTATAGAAATCTTCAACAATTTATTCCACACTAATACTTCAAAGGATGAAGTATTTATACGAAAATTAATACAAAATATCTAGAAAAATAATAGGAATTTTCTATGGAAAATAAAATGTATGTTATAAAAATATAGTGACGGTGAAAATAAATGGGTTGTTAAAAAATTGAGAGGAAATCTTGATTTGTGTTATTTGAACTGTTTTTTTAACTATAAATATGGATTTATCACCCTCAAAAAATCCTTACCACTAAAAACAACTTAATACCCACCCCACACAAACACATACATATATTCTCGATATTTCCCGTTTAAAATATGAAATATACTCATTTGGTTACTGCCACTCAATTCTTCTATGTACATTCATTCACTGGTGATGTCCCCATTGAATGGTTACACTATGAGACAACTGATGATGTTGACGATACAACTCCCTCCTTTGACATTACAACACAACGATATTTTACGACACATCCATGCGTATTCTCCATGTTTCTTTAACCTCACAAGTAGCTAGCGCACTACTTATTTTTTTATTGGAATTTGCAAATCCTAATCCCATTTATTTGGACATTGTTATTATTATTATAATATATCATAAATGTTATTGTTATTATTATTGGGTCCGTAATGATCATAAATGTTGCACCCACAAGAGCGTCGTAAGCCATGGCCGGCCTGTAGAAGTAATCCGATCTCTCAGGTCTGGTGGGCCGATTATCCATGGACGCATTAACCCTTCTGTATCTTTTAGCTTTAGACTGATGATGCTTGTGTTTAGGATCGGCGTTTCTAGGCTTAGCAGCGGTAGGAGAAGTCGTAGCCCAGAAGTCAAATCAAAGAGAAATTTTCGAGACCCTACGAGAACTACCACTTACTTAACAACCTTCGTTAATTTGGATAAAACTTCTAGAAAGTGTGGAATTTTGGTATCGTGTCACAATTATTCATTAAGGAAAATCCCACTGAGATGGTCCCTTGGTAGGTGCGGTCATACGACACGTCATACTTCAACCATTGTCAGTGCTACTTTTTCAAATTATTTTGTTTTCAATTTGTAAAACTTATTTAAGTTCATGGTAAACCTAAGCATTTTTTTCTATGTATGGGACAAGGGAGTTAGTAACTCAAGCTAAAATCTAAATATCAATGGATGATATCTTTTTTTGGGATTGTAAGGGTCTCGCATTCACATTGCTAATGCTTTTGGACGCTTTTATTTGTAGAAACCTCTCCCACAATAAAAACACTACAATGGATTTTTGATTCAGTGAAGTGTAGGTTTTCCATTCGTTTCGACCGAGTGTAGGTTTCTCATTCGTTTCTTACATCCATTTTGATTTGTTGAAGCATGAAAATGGAGGAAGTTAAAATCCCAAAAATGGAAGCTTTAATCGTTTAAATATAATATTTTAAGAATTTTAATGGAATTTAAGATGTAATGGATAATTTTTATTAGGCTCGTTAATTTTTTATAATTTTTAATAAAAAAAATAAGTAATATTGAAAATTTCAAGGAAAGAATGCAAGAGTTTGTGTTTACAAGTGTTTTGTATTTTTCGTGTCTCAATTTAGTATGATGTAATGTGTGAAAATATAGTTTAATTGTTTTATGTTTTGTTTTGAAGTTAGAATCAAGTGATAAATTTTTTGGTAAAATTGTTATTTTTGTTATGTAAGATGTATTTTTGAATACATAAATAGATTCAACATCCTAAATGGGGCATATGGAAGTCTGTTTCATAGTGGGCAGAAGTCGAATAGAGATGACACCATAAGAGATAACAGGTTCTTGAACACTTTAAATAAGATAGGTGATAGACACAGGTACTATTTTAGTTCTGGTTATCACAGACACTATTATTGTGATCATTATCATCCTTACACGAGGAGTGACAGGGGATACTTTTCGGATGAGTTCAAGAAATCAAAACCACCTACATTTGATGGAAAGATGAAGAAACCACATGATGCAGAAGCATGGTTGCTTGGTATAAGGAAGTTCTTCAGGTTGCATGATTACTTAGAAAACATGAAAGCCAGAATAACAACATTCATCCTCAAAGGTAAAGAAGATATTTGGTGGGAAGATGTGAAGAATGTCAGGGATATTTATGAGGATGAATTGACTTGGAGAAAATTCGAGAGACTATTCCAGAAGAAGTATCTATCAGAGAGATACTATGATGATAGGGAAAAGAAATTTTATGAACTAAAGATGGGATCTATGACTGATGAGGAGTACAATAGCAGATTTCTAGAATTGTTGAGGTATGTCTCTTACCTCAAGGAGGAAAAGGCCAAGATTCAATGATTCATCAATGTGTTTTCGATAACTTTCAAAAATAGGATTGAGTTTGATGAGTAGATCAGTGGATGAGGTCATCCGGAAAGTAAAGCATCACTACTAGCAATCAAAGCACAGATATAAGCCTAAGCCAGATGGGAAAGGTAATGATAAGAAGAGAGGAAAATGGGATAAGAAGTGAGAAAGACATCAAGAAACTTGTAATAAAGATAATGTGGCGTCATACAGAAATTCAATGCATACGACGAAGAACGCGATTTCGGTTTGAGGACCAAAACAAAGGTGCATGCTAGAAGCCTATATAGTGTTGGTAGGGTGGCAAAGATCATCCACCGGGGAGATATTGTCCACAACATCGGGGAGGACTCAAGGTAGACCACGAATATACATCGCGTCCGAATCATGGGGAATGGGATATTTTGGATAGTATTCCTAGGATCTATACTTGGCATTGGATAACGGACGAGAAGATCACGAGGCTTCTATTATTGAGATGGACGGTAAGATTTGTGATCAAGTTTTCTATTTTAATTGACCCTAGATCTAATTATATTTATGCTAATCATGAGCTCGTGGATAACTGCGGTTTAAATAAAGAAGTGCATGTAGATTCTTGGTTAGTGCAGTTGGATACAGGTACAAAGAATAGAGTTCATCATTGGTTAAGAGCTTTTTCATTTGAGTTGAATGGTATGCCTACCTCAACACACCTGAATGTGGTACCATTGGGATCATACAATATGCTTTTGGGTATGGACTGGTTGTATCTTCATAGGACCAAGGTGGATTGTTATGACAAGGCTATTGAGTGCTTGGATGATAATGGGGAACAAATATTCTTATAGTTTAAGAAGAAAGCAACATTAGTTAGAATGGTGACAGCTATGCAGGCAAAGCGCAGTCGTAGAAAAAGTTGTGTGTTATTTGTAGTGCACATTTATAGTGACAAATGTAAGGAAGTTGAGGATGAAGATGTGTTAAGTAGGTTTTATAGGTTTATCACTCTAATAATTCTCAAAGTTGTGAGATTTTGATTTTATAGTTTTAAGAATATTAGAGGTAACCACAGACCTACTTTCAAGCTTTAGGATCTAGCCTTCCTAAAGCTCAGAGAGGGCTCTCTCTATAATATTTAGTTTTGTTTTTATATATGATCTTAGGCTAGTTATATGGGGCAATTTGTTTTAATATTTGGTTGTTGGTGGGAAAAAATCACTTATTGAGATGGATAGTGATAGGTCTATTTTTCCATTGGGAAAATGGAGTCAATGTGTCAAACAGACAGATCAGGATCAAGGTCTAAAGTCAAATATTTTCAGGGAAAGATAGAAGAGTCACTCAAGCTCTTTGAGGCTGATTGGTGAAGTGGTTAATTGGGATAAAGAGAAATCAAGGATTATTTGATCTGGATAGGGAATGAAGAAGTAGGGGTCAATCGAAATTTGGGAGAAATTAAGGGTTCCTTAGTCTGGATATCAACAAAAAACATTAAAATTAAAACCAGTAAATAACAGAGTGCTTTTAACAAATTCTAATATATCACTTCTTGATTTCACATTAAAATTTATAACACATTTATGTATGAATGGAAAACATAAGAATATTTAACAAATAATAGTGGAAAGTACTTCACTTAAATGGCCCAACACATGAATCCTGAAATATGATGCTTAATTGATTTGATCCAGCCTGCTGACTTGAAACTTGGTACAAAAACCCTTCAGATACAGACAAATTGACTATAGAAATCTTCAACAATTTATTCCACACTAATACTTCAAAGGATGAAGTATTTATACGAAAATTAATACAAAATATCCTAGAAAAATCATAGGAATTTTCTATGGAAAATAAAATGTCTGTTATAAAAAGATAGTGACAGCGACATAACAAACTTGCAAGCTATCCTATTTATTAAATAAAATATATTTCTTGTTGGAGTTAGGCTGCAGCTGGTTGTTTGAGGTGTCTTCAACGCTGGAACTTGATCTTCAACCATTTTAAAACTTTATCTTCTAATATGATACTTTTTATCTGAGACACTATAACCATCTGATACTCTTTAACCTGATGTTTGACTGTTTTACTGCCATTAAAAATCTGTTTTTACTGTGTAAAAACAACACTATGTTTTTTCATCCTCTTTCACTATAAACTGTCTTTTTACAATAAATCTGTGAGATTTTTCCAAAATTATTCATCTCGTAACTTGATCTTTTTAAGTTTTCTGAAATTATCATCAGACTCTGTGTATCTAACAAAGGTTGGCTTGAATACAAAGAGATGTTTTATCTCATGTTGTAAATAAAACAAGTTTTCAACACTCTTATGCAACACTTTACCTGTGGGAACTCCTTGCCAATCTGCCCTATTCACTCGATCTCTAGCAAATTCTCTTATCTTCTTGTTGTAATCTTCTTGCTTCATCATTTTATCATTGATAATAATAATGTTTGGCAAGCCTTTTTTTCTTAATGTGTCAAACTTAACCATGAATTTAGTTATGGAAAAATCCATGTTTTGACACTTCTCTTCTAGTTGCTTCATTACGTTTTTCTTTGAAAGTACCCTTCTCATCTCAATAATTGTTTCAGTTCTGTCAGTAATCCCTATCTCATCCATTTCTTGTTTGTTTTTATTGTTGAGAAACTTGATTATTTCTTGGGTTTCTTCAGGTTTGGCACCAAGGTCTTCCTTTGTTTTCAAAATTTCTTCTTTGGTTGCCTTAAGCAAGTCCTTCTCCTCATAAATTACTTGAATGGATGGCCAAGTGTCATTGATTGGCTCAATTATCTTGGACCATAGCTAATTTTTTATGTATGCCATTGGCTCTTTCAAGGTTAACTCTGCTTCAACCTTCTTAAGATGCTCACTTAACCTTTTGGCTTTCTGTTCCTCTGTTTTAGCATTTATTTGTGCTAATTTCTTGGCATATTCCAAGTTCTTGATTTGTTCTTTCAATCTATTGATCTCATTATTCTATATTGATATCTCTTCCATGGTTTTAATGATTTTACTGGCCTCATATGAATGTTGAACTACTCAAGTAGATGATTCAATGGCTGAAGTAGTGGAAGAAGTGACTGACACTACTGTGTCTAGTGGGACTTTTGGTGCTAACTCTTCTGCTAGAGTTGAAGGAACTGCTGTTGTTACCATGGGAATGACTGTAGGAGGAATATTTTGACTCTTGGCAGCTTCTTTCTCTTGGACAATCTTCTCCATCTCAATTTCCATCTCCTTGATCTGAGCTATCATTTGTAGTATGAGACTCATCATCTCATATTTTTTATTTAACTCTTGCACAATCTCTTTAGCCTGTGGATGTTCTGTTGGAGGTAGTTTCAGTTGTTTTCTAAGTTCTGTAATATCAACATTTTTCATCTTCACCAATTCCTCTACTACTTTTACATTTGAAGGATCATACCCTACTTCAATCACCAGTTCTTCTAAAGACTTGATTCTAGTGTCTTTAGCATAAGAAGAAGATTTTTCAATCCTAATTTGATCTCTCAAATTTGTTACAGTGTTCTGGACTTTCTGGGCACTCATTGCCTTTGTGGTCATAGTAGAATAAAGCATTTATGAGCTTTGCTTGTAAAAATCAATATGATCCAAGGGATGAATACTTTCTACTGGAATTTCAATATCATCTCTCTTGTAATCTGATGTTTTGGTAGGTTTAGGCACTATTGGTTGTATCACTGTCATAAGTAATTTCTTATTTCTATAATAAAAGTCTGAAAGCAGCCTATTTTGAATCCTCGGAGTTTGCTTCAAGTACTGTGAGTAGATTTCATTTTTTATCTCTTCATTCTTGGCCTTGATTTATTTATATTTATCTTCGATATCCCTGTCTTTATCTTCTACCAGCTATGATGAAGATGCCTCCATGCTTTGCTATTTTTCAATCACCTGAGTGTTTGAAGTATCAGGTTTCTGTTGATTTTCAATTATTGTAGTAGTCTTAGTGTTTTTCTTTGGATTCTCTTCATCTAAAACCTCAATTGTTTCCTTTTCCTTGTTTGGTTGATTGAGCTTAGGTTTCTTATTATAGTTACACCATTTTTTGGTAGCCAACCTATTATTATTAGATGAACCCAAGTACACCATGTAAGACCAATTTTACCCTAAGTAAAATTGCTTTCCCTCCCATATAAAATAACTCATTTGTTTATATTTCCTGGTCATATTTAACCCAAAATAAGGAACTTAATTAAATAAATCCTTATTTATTTAATTATTCCCTAAGAATAAGTTATTTAAATCATTATTTAAATAATATTCTTAGTTAAATTTGACTAAATCATCCATAAATAAATTAAATAAATCATTATTTATTTAATTACATTCCCATCATTCCCCTAAAATGATAAATAAATCATTTATTTATTTATTATTTATAAATAAAGGAATTGACCAAAGTCAAGAATCCTTTTCCCAGCTCCAACAAATATAATAAAATATTCCCAAAAAGGTGCTTCTAGAATTCGATCAATAATATTTTATTCATACACCAAGTTCTAGACCACCCCAATATTTTGTTATAAATAGGGGGGTTTTCCCCATCCATTAGTCACCTTCATTGCATTAGATCACTCTGGATCTTCTCTTGGTCACCATTTTCCATTTTTTGTGAACTCCCATTGAGTTCTATGTTTGTTTTTCTACACCACTAAGAGAGAGGAATATTAGATCTAAAACACTGAGTACTTTCAAGAACCCATCCCACCGAGGAGAACCGGAAAACACCTTTCTTTTTTTCCTCTCAGGTGCCCCATTCTTTAATACAATATAAAATTCTTTTATTATTTCTTGTCTTGTCCATTGAATGCATGGAGCCATATTTTATTTTATCTGCTTAATATATTTTATGCTTAGATCTGAATTTGTGCAACAAACTTAAAGATATTTTGCAGCCATAATCGATGTTAGGGCTATTTGTTATGCCTAGCTAAACTTATCTTTTTACGACGAAAGATTCATACTAACAATTGGCGACTCCACACGGGTTTTCTTTTGCGACCGCTGTCATTTTATATATTCCTGCATATCCAGTTGTTTCAGACCCTAGGGTTTCTCTCCCCTTTTCTGTTTTTCCTATTTTTATGGTGTTTTCCACCCCTAAAACCCTCCAATAGTCAAATTTTTAACTTTTGTGTGTTTTTGGCCTTATTGCGCAGGTGACAGACATCAGCCGCAGCTGAGACGAAAAATATTTCTGAAATCTGCTGCCGAGAGAACCGGATCTGCAGGTCACACTTATTGGCCCAAAAAGTGCAACCTGGCCTTGAGGTCGCACTTTTCTGCCCAAAAACTGCGTCCTGGACTGCACACAGGTCAGAACCTGCGACCTGCCCTTTTTCTGCAAATTTTTGAGCACTTTTTCTGGGTTTGTCTGAAGCTTCTGTCAGGGTTTTCTAGCCTCTGTCTCTACCCGTTTAGACTTGTTTCTCATCTTCTTTACTCAACTAAGAGGGAATCTTGCCCCTTAGGGCTCTAGTACCCTCCAATTTTTGTGGGAGAGTCTTTGCTGTTTCAGAAGTCTGAATTTTCCGAGTTTCAGCCTTATTTTTCTCAGATCTGATCCCTCCTTTTCAGATCCCTTTAGATCAGCTATTCTCCCTCTCAAATCACCTCATATCGTTTTGTTTGGGTTCCTTTCCACTGCCACCACCTTGTCTCTTCTATTTTTTAGCTGATCTTCCCCTTGTTTCGCAGCAACCTTGCCTCTGCCTCTTTGCTGTCCTCTGCACCAATTTTCAGCAGATTTCTCCTTTAGATCCCAGTCCCCCTTGAAATTAGATCTATTGGCCTCCTTTTTCCATGATTGGCTTAGTTTTTTCCCTCTTATAGACAAATTTTGAGAGACCTGCCTCCTTGGGTTACGTTGATGCATTAGTAGCTGTTAATTTTCTGTTCTTTTTGTATTATTTACTGCAGATTTATTTTCAGTTACACAACACACCTTTTCTTTTACTCTCAAAACGTCTGGGATTAAACAATTAAAGTTAACGCACGCCACACATTGAACCTAAGTGAAGAAGCGCCTGGTTAACACCACCTGGCACAGACTTTAAAATCAATTGTCACTGCACCTCTCTGCCCTTGACCTCACTTGATTTTGTCCCTCCCTGCCCTTGTCGATTTTTCTTCTTCCCATCATCATTGCGCCTCCAAGGCGCCTCTCTTGGAGACTTCTTGGCCTTCACCCTCAGTTTCCGCTTGGTCGACTTCCTCCTTCCCGTCGTCATCGAGACAGTCCTCTCCCGAGTCCGCACTCCGACTCTTCCTCTGATTGTTCGGGTTCTCCCCCTCCTCTTGGTTCCCCCCTGTTACCTTCACCATGTCTAGTTCCGGACCTAGCCCTAACCCCAGTGCTACTGCTGGGTCCGTGTCCAGTGGAACCCCTACGGGACCTACCTCGACTGCCCCATTACTCCCTTATATGGCTGGCCTCTGTCTCCCCGATTTCAATCAGCTGATTAATGATCCTATCCGCCACGATGTTAGTTGGCCTGCTATGCCAACCAAGCTCCCCTCCAACATTCCCAAGTTCGAAGGCCTTGCTAGTGAGGATCCCTCCAACCATATCCGATCCTTCCATATGTGGTGTTCCTCCAATTCCATTACTGACGACTCTATTCGTCTTAGATTGTTCCAACGCACGCTTACAGGCGAAGCTTCTAAATGGTATGTTGAACAGGCCACCTCCTCCCATACCACTTTTGCGACCATTTCCCAAGCCTTTTTCCTTTTTATCTTATTTCTAGCTCCCCCTCCGATACGGCACTGGTACCGAGCCTTTAACCTCTTTCCATCAATCCTCTTCGACCCGCCTTTCTGCTCATGTCCAAGAATGGTGGCGAAGACGGAGCTTGTGTCGCGCTCCCCCCTTTGAAGATCAGGTTTACATGGACTAGTTCCTTCACTCTCTCTTACCTCCCATTGGCAAAGATGTCGCATCCCATTTTCCCCAAACCGAAGAAGCTGCCCTCCAAATAGCCTTGAAGTATGACCTTATCTACGCCCAATCTGGTTATGTTTATACCATCCTCCCTGACCTTCCCAAACCCGATGGCCCTAATGCCTCGGGGGCATCTCACTCTGTCGACGGTATCGTTGGAGCCCTGTCACATACCTCTGCTCCACCTCTTCCGGGCCATGGTTTTCCTCCAGTGGCCAGCCCCTCCGGCATTTTTTCCCCTCCCGGTAGCATGTATTCAGGCTACGGCATGCCTCCTCCTTTTGCCCACCCTCCTGCTTACCTTCCTGCTGCCCACCCTACTCCTTATCCATATCCGCAACCTGGTGTCCCAGCTCCTCCAGCATTTGGACCACCCACTCCCTTGCCTTCTCCACCCCCACAACCACACTTACTACCCCCTCCAGGGCAAGTATTTGCACAACAAGGGGCACCTAATTTTCATCCTTCTCAAAGAAGGAGAAGAGGCAATCTCTCCGCTTCTGGTAATCGTGGATCCACTCCTTCCAGTATTGACTCTACCACTGCCAATCAATCACAGGGCCCTCAGCCTAAGCCGGACAGGCCGCTTCGCACCAATAAGCCCTGTTCTTATTGCGGTGTTTATGGTCACTACACTCGTGATTGTCCTTTATTACCACAAATGCACCAGATGTGGGAATCTTAGGCCACTGTGAGGGGGCAACACTCCTCCCCTACTATCTCTCCCGCTCCAACTACTTCCCAACCTGCTGTGTTTACCGATCCTTTCCCTCAACAAGGATTCATGGCCACTCAACCTCCTCATGCCCCCGTAACCACTCAACCTTCCCCTTCTGGTTCCACTGATTACCAGATTCTCATGATGGCCTCTAAACCTCCTCTCACCATTGACCTCAACCTTCAAACTTGGTCCCATCAGTATTCCACACCTCCGGTTCCATCTGTCTCCGAGTCTCCATTGTCAGGTCCTACAGAGCCTCTATCGACACCCAATGGTCCCTTACAACTCCCTTTGCCCAAAGCCAAGGTTCATCCCCAGCCTCCTAAAGGACCATCACGCCGAAATGCTGCCTCTGGTCGGGCTGCCCATTCATACAGCATAGTAGATGATCTGGCCCAATCTCCTACTGCCATTTCAACACTGGAGCTCCTCCAGTCGTGTCCTTATCAAAAGAAGGCTCTACTATCTGTCGTGGGTGCTGTAGATCCTGCTGATGACCAATTGATTGTTTTTGACGCCCGTCAGTCAGAACATCCCCCTCTTCCTCCTTCGGTTGCTTTCCAAATCCTAGTCAAAATCCAAAATGCCAACGTTGCTCAGTGTATTATTGATGAGGGGGCATCTACCTGCGTAATGTCCGCTTCGGTTTGGAAACAACTCGGATCCCCTGAACTGGCCCCTTCCACTATCACCCTTCGTGCATGGGATGGCCATGCCTCCCAGCCCATTGGCCTATTCCGTAACTGTCCTATCACCCTTGCCGGCAAGACTGTTTGTGTCGACGTTGAAGTTATCGACGCCCCTCTTGACTACAACATCCTTTTGGGGCGTAGTTACACCTATGCCATGTCAGCCGTCCCGTCCGCAGTCTACCGCAAGATGTTTTTCCCTCATAATGGCAAGATTGTCACCATTGACCAGTTGACTTACCATGAACCAAAATCTCAGACCTCCCCTGAGTCCACCATCTCTACTGTCACCAACAAGCAAACTGTTGATTGTTTGACCAGTGTTTCCCCCGGCGTCTACAAAGACTCCTCGTTGCTTGGCATCTTTTTCGACTCCCATCCCGTCTCTGATCCTAACTTGGCGAACGTTTGCATGATGCAATCATATTGGGCTAACCTTACAGAGCCCACTTTGGCTAGTCAGCAACCTCAACCTCAACCAACTCCTAGCCCTTCGCCCCCGTTAGCCACCCTTCTTCCTTCTGAATCTTCTTCTACTGCCACTCCTCATGGGTCGATTCCACCTGAAATAAACCCCCTTGGAACCATTCCTCCTGGCCATTTCCATGCTGGTCAGATCCCTTTCCTCGCTCCCCCTCCTGGAGCTTATTCGGTCCCTACCTTGGCCACCCTATCCCTCCCCAACTTGACCTTAGGTATACCCATTTGGTATCTTGACCCTCCAGCCACCACTCCGCCCGGTCAACCTAAACCATATATTAATTTGACCCCGGTTCAACAAATATCTACGACTTCTCTTGCTACGCTGGTACCTCAGTCACCTCAACTAGCACTGCCTCCTGTTACAACCGCTTCGAGTAAAAATGGCAAAGCTCGCAGGGGGGCATCAAAGGACAAACCTACCCCACCCAACCCTGCCCCTCCTCGACCTCCCAAGCATCCCATCCAGTGTGCTCTGTGTGATGTTGTTGGTCACACCACTCATACCTGCCCTGAATTACCACCTCTCAAGACCATGGTTAATGAAACGTCTCCAGAATCAGACATCCCAGAAGTCCATGTCACCATACCGGATTCTACCCCTCAACTTAAGAATTTGTGCACTAATCACCCTTGTTCTTTGTGCAATTTCCATGGCCACTATACCCATCTTTGCCCCCGCCTTGACGAGTATCGTGCCTCTTTAGCCACATACCGCCAATTCGAAGCCGCCCTCGCCCGTAATCCTTCTTCCCTCACACAGGACCACCTGTCTACCATGATTACCATTCCTCCTCCTGATACCGAAATGACCGAGACTTCAGCTACCATTTCCTACCTTTCCTCATCACCGCGATTCTCGGATACCAACCCCTTAGTACCTTCCCCCAATGCTTCACCTGATCATTCAACTGCTCACTCTGTCACCTCACATAACATCGTACCTGTGAGCCCTTCCCATCACAATCAAGAGTCTCATCCCTCTACCTCCTCAGGTCAACCTCTTCCATCCTCTCTTCCCATATTCCAATCCGATGAAGACATCATGGAAGCCATGACCAACCCTGATTTTCCATGGGACGATATGCACCATCGTGCATATTTCCTCCCACATCAATCCCATGACCAATATGCCCTCGAATCCAAAGACTTCATTCCTGATAAAGTCGATTGGTTCAAAAACCCCATCCCTGCACCTGATGCTTTCGAAGAAGTCAATATGGATAATATCTCTCCCACCATCAAAATCAACATTTCTGTCAAGCCAGGTATTGAAGAACATATCACCATGGGTGCCCAATGCACTCCGGAAGAAATTGAAGCCTACACGAAACTCTTCAAAGAATTTCGTGATGTTTTCGCCTGGTCATACTCAGAAATGCCCGGACTCGATCCTGCCATTGTCGAACATCACATCGACACATGGCCTGATGCCATTCCAGTTCGTCAAAATTTGAGACCCATCCATCCTTCTAGACGTGAAGCCATCAAAACTGAAATCGACAAGCTCCGGTAGGCTGGTTTCATTTACCCCATTGAATATACCACTTGGGTGTCTAACCCAGTTCCCGTCCTCAAAAAACAAGGAACCATTCGTGTTTGCACCGAATTTCACGATCTGAACAAAGCTTGTCCCAAAGACAACTTCCCCACACCATTTATTGACCAAATCATCGATGAGTGTGTGGGGCACGATATTCTCTCCTTTATGGATGGCTTCTCCAGATACAACCAAATTTTTATCCGTCGTGTTGATCAACTTAAAACTGCGTTCATTAGTCCGTGGGGCACTTTCGCATACCGAGTCATGCCATTTGGCCTTAAAAACGCCGGCGCCACCTTTCAACGAGCCATGTCTTATTGCTTCCATGACTTAGCCCATATTATCCTTGCCTATTTAGACGACCTTACCGCACGTTCTAAACATCGGGCGCAACACCTTCATGACATGTGTACCATTTTTTTCCGATGCTGCAAGTATAACATTCGCCTTAACCCTTTGAAATGTGTCTTTTGTGTTCCTGCCGGTCGTCTCCTCGGCTTCATCGTGTCCAAATACGGGATAACTCTCGACCCTTTGAAGGTTCAAGCCATTCTTGAACTTCCTCTGCCTCATACCTTACGCCAGCTACAAAGTCTCCAAGGCAAAGCTAATTTTCTTCGTCGATTCATTCCTGACTACGCCACTACCGCACATGGCTTCCTTAGACTTCTTCGATCTCACACCCCTTTTGTCTGGGATACATACGCTCAAGAGTCTTTTGATGCCCTCAATCATGCTCTCACATCCGCTCCCTTGATCCGTCCCCCTGACTTTGACCGAGATTTCATCCTATACATCTCCACTTCCACTTATTCGGTTGTTGGTGTCCTTATCCAGGAGGATCATAACGGTGTCGAACATGTGATCTACTATGTCAGTAAGAACCTTGTCGTTCCACCTGTGTCTTACTCGCATGAAGAAAAATTAGCACTAGCTGTCGTGTTCTCGGTCCAAAAATTGCGTCATTATATCCTCATGCGTTCCACCAAGGTTGTGACTGATTCCAACCCCATGGCTTTCCTATTGAGTCGCCGCATCCTCAATGGGAAGTACACCCGTTGGGTCATTATTCTCCAAGAATTCGACCTTGAATTTGTCAACCCAAAAAGTAAGAAAGGTTTAGTCCTAGCTGAACTCATTTCTGATTTACGTACCTGGAGGCAAGATACTCCAATTAATGACGCTCTTCCCGATGAACATTTGTTTGCCATCACCATCGACGATCCTTGGTACGGTGACATCCTTACTTACTTGCGAACCCAAAAGTTCACCCTTCACCTTGATCGTGATGCTCGACGACGTATCCGACACCAAGCCTCTCGCTACCTTCTAATCGGCGATGACCTTTCTCGTTGCGGCGTAGATACTGTCCTTCGTCGTTGCCTCACCCACGCTGAAGCCGAGCAAGTCCTAAATGTCTGTCATAGTGGCGCTTGTGGTGGCCACCTCTTCGGCCTCACCACCGCCCAAAAAATCATGCGTGTTGGGTATTTTTGGCCTTCTCTCTTTAGTGATTGCATTGAAGCAGTCAAACACTGTTCCAATTGCCAATATTTCGCCCCCAAGGCGCGAGTTCCTCCCTTTCCTCTCCATCCTGTCATCACAGTTGGTCCTTTTTGTAAATGGGCCATCGACTTTATGCAATGTCGACCTCCATCTGCTGGTAACCAGAAATATATTATCGTGGCGGTTGACTACTTCAGTAAATGGGCTGAAGCCATGCCTACGTTCAACAATACGACAGCCACTGCAACCCTCTTTTTATTTAACCATGTCATTGCTCGATTCGGAGTTCCAAAACAGTTAGTCTCGGACCATGGCCGAAATTTCGAAGATTAGATTTGGCATGAGCTCTCCTCCTTATTGGGTTTCGAACACCAATATTCATCTTCCTATTACCCCCAAGGTAATGGCCAAGTTGAAGCGGTCAACAAAATTCTTAAAACCATGCTTCAACGAATGGTGAATAAACACAAAACCAATTGGAATCTCATGCTCTTCCCTGCTTTGTGGGCTTATCATACTTCTGTTAAAACTGCCACCAGTTTCACTCCTTTCCACCTTGTCTTTAGCGAGGAGGCAGTCTTACCAATCGAATGTGAAATCCCTTCCCTTCATTTGGCCGCCGAACTTCTCCCTGATACCCAACCTCTAGAACAATGACTTATCATGCTTGAGCATGCTTCTGAAGATCATTGTGTTGCATTACAAACTCTTGAAGCGGCCAAAAAGCGCACCAAAGCTCAGTATGACCGAAAAGTGCATCCTCGCACCTTTCATGAAGGTGACCTTGTTCTAGTATAGGACCAGGCCCACGATACCCTCGATCATGGGAAGTTCGACTCATTATGGCTAGGTCTTTACATCATCAGTAAACATCTTGGGAAGGGGGCATATCTTTTAGAGGAATTTGAAGGCCACCCCCTTCCTAATCCTCGCAATGCACTCTATCTCAAGAGGTATTACCCTTAGCATTTCCCGCTCGAAATGCATGTTTTAATTTCTTGTAGATAGCCAACATATGTTTGTTTTCATCAGTCACTACTTCACCAGGACACATGTTCTCCATGAAGTCTTCCTTTCCTCCTTTTTCAAATCGGATTTCCTCACTTACAACACTTTTCCTTGGGGCCCCACTTAGCCTCCATCTTTATTCTTGTCTGTGTCGATTTCCGTCATGAGATACCATTTCATACTCATGTTTTTCGGGTCCCCTTTGGACCTTTCATCATTTCAACATCATCATTAGTCTTCGTCTGGGTACCTTGGATCCAACCCCTTTTCAGCATGTTCGCGATACGTATACTCGGTGATCCAGTGATGCCACAGCAGCTATTAGTGCTTCTCGGGAATGTGTGAGATGTCTCAAACCTCATGAAGGGGTAGCCCTGCAGGTAGCCCCCCACATGCCCGGATGACTTCATTCCCGCCCTTGATGCAGCTCCTCTCATTTGATGATATCGGCTTCAACCGCTTGCAGCGCCATTTTCAATTCACATGTCTCTATCAGATTTTGAGAGCCCTTCCCCATGTGTAGGGGGAATTTGGGTATATTTGTATCTCATGTACTACCATATTATTGTATAAGTCCTGACGATTATTCCAGGCATCACATGTATGTGGGATTCATCCTATGATTTATCTGGCTCATGTTTCGGCCAGCACATGCTTCATTATTACGTTCCGTGGTTTTCCGGGTGCCTTATTCTTTGTAATTTGTCTCGGCGAGCATAGGTATGCCTCCCCCGCTGCCTTTAGCACAGGTACCACTTCATAAACTAGAGACTTGTTGCACCTATAAGTCTCATCTCCTCAGGGTCTAGTCCTTTAGCACATCAGACAACCTTACATTTCTCTCTCTCACTTCCCTCTCGATATCTAGTGATTGAGTTCTTACAACGTACTTCGGTCATACGATTTGCTCCTAACACTCGTACGTTGGGGGGAAATCTGTTACACCATTTTTTGGTCATCTAACTTATTATTATTAGATGAACCCAAGTACACCATGTAAGAGCAATTTTACCCTAAGTAAAATTTCTTTCACCATATAAAATAACTCATTTGTTTATATTTCCTGGTCATATTTAACCCAAAATAAGAAACTTAATTAAATAAATCCTTATTTATTTAATTATTCCCTAAGAATAAGTTATTTAAATCATTATTTAAATAATATTCTTAGTTAAATTTGACTAAATCATCCATAAATAATTAAATAAACCATTATTTATTTAATTATATTCCCATCACTTCCTAAAAATGATAAATAAACCATTTATTTATTTATTATTTATAAATAAAGGAATTGACCCAAGTCAAGAACCCTTTTCCCTCCAACAAATATAATAAAATATTCCTAAAAGGTGCTTCTAAAATTCGATTAATAATATTTTATTCATGCACCGAGTTCTAGACCGCCCCAATATTTTGTTATAAATAGGGGGGTTTTCCCCATTCATTAATCACCTCCATTGCATTAGATCACTCTGGATCTACTCTTGGTCACCATTTTCCATTTTGCTTTGTGAACTCCCATTGAGTTCTATGTTTGTTTTTCTACACCACTAAGAGAGAGGAATGTTAGATCTGAAACACTGAGGACTTTCAAGAACCCATCCCACTGAGGAGAACCAAGAAACAACTTTCTTGTTTTCCTCTCAGGTGCCCCATTCTTTAATATAATATAAAATTATTTTATTATTTACTGTTTGTCCATCATCTATGGAGCCATATTATTTTATCTGCTTAATTATATCTTTTATGCTGATATAACTGGTAACAAACTTCAGAGATATTTTGGCAATTTGATAATCGGCGTTAGGGCTATTTGTTATGCGTAGCTAAAGTGATTTTACGACGAAAGATTCATACTAAAGGCCTTCACTTCTTATCATGGATATAAGGGGTTAATTTTCATTTTACCCTCATTTTACTGAGTATTCCATGAGGATCATAGTTCCAAAAGAAAATTTCTTCAAACTTATATTCTAGCAACTGTTTTTCTTCCTCTACACTTGCTTCCTTGTGATTGCAAATAAAAGGACCCACCTGGTTTTTCAATTTGAATTGAATCTTATTTTTTGGTAGCCAAAAAGTTTATAGAATCTGAGTTTAGAATTTGTCTTATGTATTCTAAGGCAAACACTCTCATTGGCAAGTATTTTGGCAATTTATAGGGCGAGAGTTTTGACCCATAAACTCTAATCTCTGTGTAGTTTTGGTAAAGGTACCAATCACCAGTTCTGCTTTGCTCTGATAGTTGTAAAAATTTCTTTGTTTCATCACTTATCCTTGGCTGTACACTGTTTGTAAGCATATTTATCAATGGGTAAACAAAACAGTCTATGAAATCTGTATAAGTGAATTATGTTGATTCTTTTCTGATTAGAGAAGTCGAGAAAATGACTGACAGTGGATCACCTTCTACATCCAATTTATGAAGGGCTATTACGAATTTATCTGCTTGGAAGTAAAGGAACATGTGAAAGAGGAAAGAGGTATATCTGAAAACACCTTCGGTGGGAAGGTTTACAAGTTGATTATGGATACTATCAGCTATATACTCAACATAGTTATAAATGACAGAAGGAGGCTGAACAAGCAAAAAATTGGATAGAAAACCAAGTATAGACTCATCAGTGCGCTCATCAGTAAAGTAACCAAGGATAAATGATAACATTTAAATAACATGTTTTGATCCTTTAGGGAATTTGGAGAATGAGTATGGAGGGTTAATATTTAGGATTTCAACATATGTAGGCATGAATGTTTGGAAGATCTGAAATCTTTTAGGAAAGTCTAACTCAAGATAAAGCTTTTTAAGGGCTTCTATGGATAATGGGACTGCATTAGGATCTGGTTTCGACTGAAGCATTAGGTTTATGGATTCTACAGTAATGGTCAACAATACTTCTTTCTCAGCATTAATAATAGCTCTTAGGTCAGGGGAATAGTGAGCTTGACATAGTCTAATGACTTCTGGACATAGATGGGTATGGGGAACTACATATTTGGGAAAATTGGACACCCAAATTTGAACTTTGTCTCCCCGATCCAAAGATTTTTCTAGACTCCAGCAGTGGAGATTAAGAAGATTGAATTCAATTACTAAATCATTTATTTATAATCAACATCAGCTAAAGGGGTATGTTCAACTTCTACAACAGGAGGTTGTAGTGGATTTATGACAATAGTGCTTTTAGAAGCCATTTCTAGGATTTGTTCTCAACAATTTTGACCTCTGGAACTTAGAAAATCTATTTTTAGGTTTTTTATACTCTTCTATAAGCTTAGAATATTTACAGAAGGTATTTTTGGTTTGACGGAGGTCCTTTTGAATAGTAATAGGTACAATTATGGTTTCTTCTAGTTCAAAATTTCAGTTTCTGCTCCAAAATCAATCTTTTAAAATCTTTACAAACTCATGAAAGGCTTAACAAGGGTTTCCTGCTCTTTTCTCTGGTAAAACATACTTAAAACATTCTAGTTCATGCACAAAAAGGGTTCTGAGCATTTATTAGAAGGTTTTGAATCAGGCATAGGGTTTTTACAGTTCTACAAAAGGCTAAACATTCTTAAATTTTGTTTTTAAAATAGGTTATAGTATTCAAAATTGTGATTTTATTAGGGTTTTTATAGCAAATACAATTTTTTAAGGCAATAAAGGTATTTATGTAGGCAAACAGGCTTCACAAGGCTCAAATTCATAGAATGCTTATTTTCAAATGACGGGAGGGTATTTTATTTGAAAAATACATGTTATTTTAGGTATTTGACTTGAAATAGGGTTTCTAGGACATGAGGGAGCTTTTAGAAGCTAGTTGAAGTCTTTAAACACAAATTGGAGAGTCTGAATGGTTGCAACAAAAAATTTGGGACGAATTTTGGTATTTGAGCATGTAAACAGGGCGATAGAAATATTTTCTTTCAGTCAGAAAGGGTTATAAAAAAAAAATGCAGCAGAAAAATGTTTTAAATGAGTGAATGTACAGTTTTATAGAAAATTTGGATTAAACTGTATTTGCATTCAATGTGGGTCAAGTCAAATGGGAGGCGGTTTGGCACGGGGAGGATAAATACCGCCAAGCGGTTATCGCATGAGATGAAGGTAGTTTATGGTATTTCGCAAACGAATGCGATCCAATTGTTTTGCGCCATGTGGAGGAGAGAGGGATAGAAATACCTCCCATATCACAAATCCAAAATCAATTAACGATGACGTTATTGAAATTGCGATACAACTTGTGGTTTGTTAGATCTGGCAAAGGGAGTGCAAACCGTCGAGATCTATTGATGAATTCGCTAGGCAGATGGGTGTGGGGCCCAAGAGCTTTATGTGGCGGGGTTAATGTTATTACATTTAAAAAATAGTTTTTAACGTAAAGTCTTTGTATTTAACGAGATAGGCGAGATATGGTTTACACTACCAATAGACTATTTACATGCGTGAAATAACCTTTGGGTAGGTTTTAAATAAAATATATATATTTTTAACCTATGGGGGGAAGTGGAGTATGTCATGTGGGGAATTAGAATCATAGGGTAAAATAAAAATGTGGGTTGGGACTTTATTTAAAGTAAGGGATTTAATATATTACAGGTTGGGGTATTTATAAGGAATTAATAAATTAAGTTAAAGTTATTATGAAATGGGTAGAATGAGCAGACATACAAAAATACTCTATGCAAAGTGTGTTTTAAATGTTTTGGCACATTTTTCATAATGCTGGCCCCTTTTTACACATTTTCACACTTAGGATAAATAACATTTTATGTATTTTTTGAATGATTTTGTATGAAATGAAATTAATTAAGTGGATTTTTACTTTCCTTAAGAAAAAAGTGTTTTTAACTTAGGAAAAGGGATTTTATTTTAGGAAAAGGGTGATAATGTTGAGGAAATGTGTTTTTATGAAGGGAACCCAATACTTAGTACCAATCAGTCACTAAGCCTTAGGTCCAGTTCCAACAAAAGTCAGAGAAACGCTCCGAGCCTTTATAACTGAAGGTTTTGAATACTAGAATACTTTGAGGGAAGGGAAATTAGTAATTTTCCAGATGATGTTTTAATCATGCCTTGTGTAAATGCTTTCTACCTACTCATCATTTATCCTACAATTTTTCCTTTATTTGCATGGGTTCATTTGAGCTTGCAACCCTAAATCCATTTTTTTTTTAAAGCATAAACTATCTAACTCTAACCTTATTTCATCCGAGGGCTCAGATTAAACTGTTGATCTCCTCATTTATTCTCTAACTATCGATTGATTTTTCAAGTTTAAACTATTTGAAAAATATTTATTCTCTATCTATAAACATGAAATTTAGAGTATGAAAAAGTTAAGATTAAACTATTTAACTCATCATGGATTTATGGCATTTTGAACAAGCTGAACATAATCATTATTTTTGCAGTAAAAGTAAAAAATAGTGGAATTTTGACTTGCATCACTTTCATGTCTTATTTTTATCTTTTTTTGTGTTTGGGGTCCATTTTTTATATTCTTTTTTGATCTTTTTCTTTTCAAATCCTTTGGTCTTTCTTTTAGGACTTTTACCCTCTTTTCATTTTTTATTATTTTAAAATATGGGAAAAGAATTTGCAGAAAGCAAGGTATGTACATATTTACAAGAATATTCAAAGTCAATTAAAAAATTATGAACCCTATTATTATAGGACCCTAACAGTGGCTCCACATGGGGATGGCATTTCCTAGTGAAATGTCAAGAAATTTGAGACTAGTAACCTCTGAATTTTGACTGTGTTGACCTTGTAAATGTTGTTTGAGCTCTGAAATTATTCATACATATGATATTTTACCTTTCAAATCTTAGGGCCTTATCACCGGGCTTCAACTTTGTTTGGAAAACATCCAATCCAATCTAAAATCTACAATGTTATGTACAATGGATAAAGTAAACAAAGTTAAGTATTGGTTATTTCTAAAGAGTAGTAATGCTTCAACATTCTACCATTAACAAGTCCACCTAGCAGATCTGATCTATCCATTTTTTTGAAAAAGAAATCATTGTTACCTCTATAACCATAAATAACATAAGGACCTTTCCATAGGAAATCAAATTTCCCATGTTTACCTTTCTCTTCTCTCCTTGAATTCCATTTAGAACTTCGTCACCAATGTAGAAATCATCTTCTTTACTCTTTTTTATTATAAATGAAATAACTCAGAAACAGATTGCAGAAAACACAGATACGGAACCAGACAAAACAATGGCGGAAAAGAGGCTTCTGCCTCATGGCATTCTCGTCATTCTCTCGTAATAAATATTTAATATTTATTAAATATTCTAATTTAATAAATATATTTATCCTAACCTTACATTATTTAATTTATGTATTTTAGATTTATAATTGGTATTTGAGAGAGGCTAACATTTTTGTCAAAAAAAATTCTTAATCTTACCTTGGATAACTTGAGACTTAAGATAAACGTCTTCTCTTGTTTGTTGCAAGTGAATGGTTTGGTTAATACTTCTTTGAATGTCATTGGTCTCAACTTGTAATTATTGGATTATCTTCATTACTGGTACTCCTAAGGAAGATGGAAAAACAACATCCATTCCATAAACAAGCTGGTAAGGGGATGTACCAATAGATTTTTGGTGGTAAGTCTATCTGCCCATAAGGCATTAGCTAACCTCTTGTTCCAAGTTTTCTTGTTATCTTCTAGTAATTTTTTGATGATGTTCACAAGACTTTTATTGGAAGATTCATCAAGGCCATTACCTTGAGGGTAATATGTAGTAGAATGGCTTGGGGTAATGTGGTCTTTGTGGTAGAAATAAATCATCTTTTTGGATTTGAATGCAACTGCATTGTTACCTATAATATTTTGGGGTCATCCAAATCTTGAAAGTATGTTGTTTTCTAAAAAGGATATTATGACAGTGTTAGTGGCTTGCCTAGAGGGTATGGCTTCTACCAACTTAGCAAAATAGTCAGTGGCTATCTAAATGCACTTATATTGAGCTAAGGATGGAGGGTTAATTTCACCAATGAAGTAAAGACCCCATTGTTGAAAAGGCATTTCTGTTGAGATGGGTTTTAAGGGCAGGGGTAACAAATTTTTCTTCCCTTCAAATATTTGACACTTGTGACAGGAGGTCACATACATTTTTACATATGCAAACAAAGTAGGCTAGTAAAAACCAACTCTCAAGATTTTGTCTACAGTAGTCTTCCAACAGAGATGTCCTCCACAGTCACCTACATGAAATTCTTCTAAAACATTGTTAGATTCTTCTTTAAGCAAACGATTTAGTAAAATTCCACCATGATCTTTCCAAAAAAGTATAGTGTCTATGATACAAAACCTTACTGCCTTCGATTTTAAGAATCTAGCTTTTGCTCTTGATAATCTAGGAGGAGCTTGTAAATTTAGTAATACAAATACAATATCTGCATACCATGGTGAGTCTGAAAAGGCTTCACTAATCTCTAGAGTCGCCATCTCTTCCTGATCATCTACTTGGGCAATAAAATTAATATCTAAAGCATGAAAATTTGATTTAGCCATGAGTTTGGCTAAACCTTGACCTTTTATGAGTTTGGTGGGTTTGATTTCTATGTCATATTCCAAAATTGCGGCAATCCATTTGCCTCTTTTACCATCAGGACCATTCTGTGTTAGAATGTCCTTTACAACTACATTTGGAGCATAGGCAATGATGTGTGAATAAAGAATGTACACTCTAAAATATTTGACGGCCTTTACTAAAGCTAGGGTCTGTTTCTCCATTATATTGTACTTTAAAGTGGCATCTCTCAGTGATTTGCTAAAGAAGACAATGGGCTGCTCATAGCCTTGTTCATTTTTCTGTAGTAAAACTGCAACAATAGTGTGTTCTGAAGCAAAGGAGAAAAAAATGAAATCCTTCTTAAAGTCAAGAATTATAAGGACTGGTGTTTTTGTAAAAGCTTGTTTAATTGATTCAAAAGATTGCTTGGCTTCAATAGTCCATTTAAGTACTAAGTATTTTTTAAGCATATTGTTAAGCTCTCTGATTATTTCAGCTAGATTTGAGATGAATCTTCTAAGGAAGTTAATTTTACCTAGAAAAGCTTGTAACTCTTTAATGTTCCTAGGAGGACTAGTGTTTAAAATTGCCTCTATTTTGGCTGGGTATATCCTAATTCCCTCTTTAGATATAATATGTCCTAGTAATTTACCTTATTCCAATCCAAATAAATTTTTCTTAGGGTTTAGAGAGATGTCAAATTTCCTGCATTTAAATAAAACTCACCTGAGATGATCCAAATGTTCATAATCAGTATTTAAAATTACAGTAATGTCATCTAAATAAATCACTATGAATTCATGAATCTCCTTTGCAAAGGCTATATCCATAGCTCTTTGAAAAGTGGCTCTTGTATTTATTAACCCAAAAGGCATTTTTCCATAGATAAAAGTGCCCCATGGAGTAGTAAAAGTAGTTTCGGCTTGGTCTTCTGGTTGGACTAGAATCTAGCTATATCCAGAATTAAATCCATCTAATAATGAAATTTTGGAAGAACCAACTACGCTTTGTAGAATGTGATCCATATTTGGTAAAGGGTAATTTCCTTTTAAGAACACCTTATTAAAATTTTTGAAATCAACACATAATCTAATTTCTCTTGTCTTTTTCCTAGTGGGAACTAGATTAGAAACCCAACTAGAATATCTGATTGGTGCAATTATTTGGGCATCATACATTCTTTTTACCTCTTTCTCAATTAAAGGAATCAAAACAGAATTGATCCTTCTTAACTTTTGTTTAAAAGGTTTTTGGACCTCTTTTATAGGTATTTTATGATGTATTATGCTAGTGTCATAGGATTTTAAGTCCTCATAACTCCAAGCAAAAACATCTTGAAATTCCTTAAAAAGAGCTATGTATTTTTGTTTTTCTTCTTGAGGTAAAGCTTTGGAAAGTTTAATCATCTTAGGTTTTAACTCTATACCAATATTACACTCCTCAATATCAGATCTAAGTGGCTCCATTTTAGGTTTTCTTGCAACATCATTAGAGTCAAATAGATCTTATAAAGGAGTTAAGCCTTTTGGTAAAAAGTTATATTTTAGGTTCAAAATATCAGATTCATCATCTGATAACTCTTCAATTTCTACTATTTCTAAATTATCTATGTCTAATTGACTAAATTTAGTAGGGTTAGAAAAACTTAAGTTATTTACATCTACATTATTCAAATCAAATTCACTATCTAAGTTCTGATCTATGGTACAATTTGTATCTATTTTACAATTTTGAAATTCACCTTAATTGTTCATGAAATGATAAATTTGTTCATATTGTGAGAAAATTTGCCAATATTTAAGATTATTAGGAATTATAGGTCTGCGTTTTACTTCTGTAGATATCTATAATTTGGTTGAAATGGAATATTACAGGTACTAGCAAAGGTTGCCAAGCAGTGAGCCTGTATGTTCTATTTTCTTGGTATTATAGAAAAATCACATTCTAACAATTCTTTGATCAAATCCAAAATAGTTTCTCTATATTGACTTAATCTTGGACTATAAACAAAATATTTACCAGTTATCTATTTTACAATCAACTCTGAGTCTCCCATAATTGATATCATTTTACGTCCTAAATTCCTAACAATCTGCAGTCCTAAAATAAGAGCTTCATATTCAGCCATGTTGTTGGTACATTTAAAATTCAGTCTAAAATCATGGCCTTCTGCATGATTTTTTTCCATATTAGTTATCCAAACTCCTGCACCTGCTCCTAATTTATTGACTGAACCATCAAAATCTAGGTGCCATCATGAAAGATTCTTTCATTGTTTGGTGTTTTGTTTTTATCTTTTAGTTTAGTTTTGATTTCAATATTAGTTTCAGAGTTGCATAAAATGAATGAATCCATGTCAGTAGGTGTAGTGTAAATTGGGTAATTTCTTGGTCTTTCTACACTACTCACCATGTATTTCATCAATGTTTCTCTATAAAGTTTCTTTGGTTGGCCAAAAATTGATATTGTTGCATATGACATATCAAGTTGTAGAGATCCCTATAATTTAGCTCTCCATGAGCGAGATAAGAGCATTACATACTTGGGAGGGATATCAACTACTACAATGTCCATGAGTATGATTTTACCAGGATATTAAACTAATATGACACACAAATCTTTAATCAAACCTAAACATTTGACTTTGCTAGAATCAAAAGAAAAGAGATCTTTGTAAGGTATAGTGATATCTAAATTTAGGGTTTCCATTATTTCTTTTGGCATTAAATTGTGTGAAGCCCCTGAATCTAACATTGCATTATGTAATATTTGATCATAAACAGTTAAGCTAATGTAAAATGGTGGAACTGCTCTATCTTGGTGTTTTCCATTAACATCAGGACCAGAAATTAACTCTGGTTGATCATCACTTAGATTTACTGAATCTTCTCCATCATTCATGTTTAAGGTTTCAGTGACAGTTGTTTTGTACAAATCACGTTTTACCAATTCTGTCAAAGGAATTAGTATTTTTAATTTTGCAATTTTAGCTTGGATATTAAATGGAGCTTGTGATTTACTTAGCTGAATTATTTCTTCTTTAGTAACTGTAGTTTGAGTAGGTTTATCTTCTTTTTCTACAGTGGTTTTCTCATTTTCAGTTTGAGTTTATACTGTCTTAACATTTTTAGTTTTATTTTCAGGAATAGTTTGAGAAGCAGTAGATATTTTTGCAGATTTTGTATTTTCAAAAGCTGTTTTAGCAGTGGCAGCATTTCGATCAGCTGATTCTGGATCAGCAGTGGGTGTTTTAGAGTCTAAAATTGTTGTTTTAGAAAAATTAATTGTCTTTACATCAGCAGATTTTTATGAATTTGTAGATGTTTGGACAACCTTATCTGTTATGTCAACAATCTTGGGACTAGGTGAAATTTTACGGCTTGAAATTTTCTGAAATGAATTAGAGTTTTGCTTGTTTTCCCTAGGGAGAATTTGCAGAACTTTAGTAGTGGGAGCTTCTAATTTTTTCTTAGTTTGTGTTTGTGCGATTTCTTAGTAGAAGGCTCTATTTTTTTCTTTCTCCTAAGCTTATATTGCTTATGTACTTCATTGATAGAAAAATCATAACCTTGTTCGTAATCAAATGATTCACCAGAATCTAATTGCATTTACTGTAAATAATATAAATTTTGATCCTCTTGTGTAAGAAAGATAATGTTATCATCATTAATACCCATTAGATTTATGGTGTCTTCATCATCATCATTTTGATGAGAAATTTCGGCATAGTTCTCTTGGAAAGGTGGTCTTATTGTTTGATTAGGTGTTGATTCTCTAAATTTTCCTGTGTTGGTGTTTTTCCTGAAGTTGGGATTTCTAATTTGCTGTTGGTTATCTCATTGTGGCCTCATTTCTATATTATCTACTCTATCCATCATTCTCTCTAAAGTTTTGGCTAATTGATCTATTTTTAAATATGAACTAGTTGCCTCTTCTTTTATTGTTACTATCCTCTCCTTCCTTAATCTAGCTTTTCTAGCTAACAAATTTGCCTCTACACTAACAACATTACTTTGCATATGCTCTAAAGTTTCAGGATTCCTCTCTCTCAATTGATATGCTATGTCTGTATCAAATCCATTAGGTAATTTGAGAATAATAGAATCAGGAGGAGGTTTAATATTAGCAGGAATTGAATTATAAATGCTATTGTATGTAGTGCAATAATCCTGGACTGTCTCATTAGGTGCTCTTTTAATGCTTTCAAATTATGATAATATTTGCAATGGAGTTTTCTTCTTTTACCATTTATTAAAGAATAATGTATGAAAAACTGCTAAATCAACAATACTACCAGGATTCAAACCTTTAAACCAATTTTCAACCTCACCAGTTAATGTTTGAGAAAGTAGTCTCATTTGTACATCAGACTCATCTATTCCACGAAGTTAAAAATAGTCTGTCATCTTATTTACATGTTTTTGGGCAGTGTATTGAGTGGTTGCATAAAATTGAGGTATTTTACTTTGATAGTCCCGGGGCATGTCATGTAGCTGGGCTGGAAGGATCAAGGGAGCATATCTAGCAGCCATGGCTTGAATTCTAGCTTGGCTTGGGGGTAAGTTGGAAGTACTTGGGGCAGAGCTAGAAGCACTTGCTGATGTAGTTGTAGAAATTACATATGAGATTGGGATATAGGAAGATGTTCTAGCAAATGTGGTTGAGAAACCAAAAGGCGAAGTTGGTAAATATGAAGAGGTACTACGAGATGATAATGATGTATTGGAAAATGCAGAAGGAAAAATAGTGGATGGAGATGAGGTGGTGGAGCATGGGAATAATACTCTAGGCTGGAATGGTTGTTTAGAAATAAATGGATCTGTGGAATGAAGTGTGGTGGAGATTATGGATGATGTGGTAGAAAATAGAGATAAACCTTGAGACTCTAAAAGGCTAGTATTTAAATGAGTGGTAGAAGGCTTAGGGGTATAAGCTAATAAAGCAGATAATTCAACTGAATGCTGAAAAATAGCTTCATCTATTTCCTTAAGTATAGTAGCATTTAGTTCATCAAGTTTATCATAAGCCTCAAAGATCTTTGATTCAGAATCTACTGAAACAATTTCCTATTTAATTTCGAGAGATGAAATAAAATTAGGATCTATAAAAGTGCTATTTAAATCACTTTCTGATTTGTTTCTGAATAAAGAATGTTCAAAATTTAAGTCAAAATCAATGTCTTGTATAGTTGCTAACTATTTTAGAAGGAAATTTTATCTAACTAAGGAAAATTTATTACCTAAATCTTCTACTTTTTTATTCTTTTTTCCAATTCTGTCAGGATTATCTACTATGATAGCAGGTTGTGGATCTAGATTTGCCCTGGTATAGTAGACTCTTCTGGAAGCCAAAATTACAATTTTTAATGAAAATATACTCACAACTTATTAAAACAGTCTTTAAGGTGAAAAGATAATAAAAATATTTCCTTTAAGACCTATTTAAAAACTAAGGATTGGTTAGTCCCCAGCGAAGTCGCCAGTATGTTATCACTTTAATAATTCCCAAAGTTGTGAGATTTCGATTTTATAGTCTAAAGAAATATTAGAGGTAACCACAGACCTACTTTCAAGCTTTAGGATATAGCCTTCCTAAGGCTCAAAGAGGGTTCTCTCTATAAGATTTAACTTTGTTTTTATGTTTGATTTTAGGCTAGTTATATGGAGAAATTTAGTTTTGATATTTGGTTTGGTTTGGTGGGAAAAAATAACTTACTGTGATGGATAGTGATAGATCTATTTTTCCATTGGGAAAATGAAGCCAATGTGTTAAGAAGACAGATCATGATCAAGGTCTAAAGTCATATATTTTCAGGGCAAGATAATAGAGTCACTCAAGATCTTTCAGGTTGATTGGTGAAGTGGTTTAATCGGGATAAAGAGAAATTAAGAATTCTTTGATCCGGATAAGGAATGAAGAAGTAGGGGTCAATCAAAATTAGGGAGCAACTAATGGTTCCCTAGTATGGATATCAACAGACAACATTAAAATGAAAACCACTAAATAACATAGTTCTTTTAACAAATTCTGATATATCACTTCCTGATTTCACATTAAAATTTAGAACACATTACTGTATGAATGGGAAACATAATAAGATTTAACAAATAACAATGGAAAATACTTCACTTAAATGGCCCAACACATGAATCCTTAAATATGATGCTTTATTGATTTGATCCAGCCTGTTGACTTGAAACTTGGTACAAAAACCCTTCAGATACAGAAAATTTGACTATATAAATATTCAAAAATTTATTCCACTAATACTTCAAATGATGAAGTATTTACACAAAAATTAATACAAAATATCCTAGAAAAATCATAGGAATTTTCTGTGGAAAATAAAATATCTATTACAGAAAAGATAGTGAGAGCTACATAAAAAACTTCCAAGTTGTCCTATTTATTAAAAAAAATATCTTTCTTGTTGGAATTAGGTTGCACCTGGCTATTTGAGGTGTCTTCAATGCTGGAACTTGATCTTCAATCAGTTTTTAAACTTCATCTTCTCATCTGATACTCTTTATATGATACACTTTAACCATATGATACTCTTTAACCTGTTGTTTGATTGTTTTACTGCCATTAAAAATATGTTTTTATTGTGTAAAAACAACACTCTGTTTTTTCATCCTCTTTCACTATAAACTATCTTTTTATAGTAAATCTACGAGCTTTTCCCAAAATTATTCATCTAGTAACTTGATCTTTGTAAAATTTCTAAAATTCTCATATGCCTCTATGTATCTAACAAAGGTTGGCTTGACTACAAAGAGGTGTTTTATCTCATGTTGTAAATAAAACAAATTTTCAACACTCTTATGCAACACTTTACCTGTGGGAAATCCTTGCCAATCTGCTTTGTTCACTTGATCTCTAGAAAATTCTCTTATCTTCTTGTTGTAATATTATTGCTTCATCAGTTTATCATTTATAGCAAGAATGTTTGGCAAGCCTTTTTGTCTTAATGTGTCAAACTTAACCAAGAATTTATTTATGGCCATCTCCATGTGTTGACACTTCTCTTCTAGTTGCTTCATTAAGTTTTTTATTTGAAAGGGAGTTGTCTGTAGTGCGACTTTTTGAAGTTTCAGGTGCTGGAATCCGGTGAAAATTTTTGAGGTAAAATCTTGGTTTTTGTTATTAAAACTAGTTTTTTGACTCTATATATGGATTTAGCACCCTCAAAATCCTCTAGGGCACTTCGATTGTGCAAAGTTAGCAATCAAACTTCTCTTTTCAATAAATTCCTGCTTGAATTTAGAGAAATTATACCATAAAAAGTCACCGTAAAAGCCTTCAAAAATTCACACTAAAGACTACTCGATTTGAAAGTACCTTTCTCACCTGAAGAATTGTTTTAGTTCTGTCAATAATTCCTATCTCATCCCATTCTTGTTTGTTTTTAGTGTTGAGAAACTTGAATATTTCTTGGGCTTCTTCAGGTTTGGCACCAATTTCTTCCTTTGTTTTCAAAATTTCTTCTTTGGCTGCCTTAAGCAAGTCTTTTTGCTCATAATTACTTGAACGGATGGCCAAGTGTCATTGATTGACTCAATTATCTTGGACCATAGCTGATTTTTATGTAGGCCATTGGATCTTTCAAGGCTAACTCTGCTTCAACCTTATTAAGCTGCTCACTCAACCTTTTGGCTTTCTGTTCCTCTATTTTAGCATTTATTTGTGCTAATTTCTTGGAATCTTCCAAGTTCTTGATTTGTTATTTCAATCTATTGATCTCATTATTCTGTATTGACATCTCTTCCATGGATTTAATTAGTTTACTAGCCTCATCTGAATGTTGAACTGCTGAAGTAGATGATTCAGTGGCTGAAGTAGTGGAAGAAGTGACTAGCACTACTGTGGCCAGTGGGACTTTTGGCGCTAACTCTTCTGCTAGAGTTAAAGGAACTACTGTTGTTACCATGGGAATGACTGTAGGAGGAATATTTTGATTCTTGGAAGCTTCTTTCTCTTGGAAAAGCTTGTCCATCTCAATTTCCATCTCCTTGATCTGAGCTGTCATTTGTAGTATGAGAGTCATCATCTCATAATTTTGATTTACCTCTTTCACATTCTCTTTAGCCTGTGGATGTTATGTTGGAGGCAGTTTCAGTTGTTTCCTAAGCGCTACAATATCATCATTTGTCTTCTTCACCAATTCCTCTACTGCTTTTACATTTGAAGGATCATACCCTACTTCAATCACCAGTTCTTCTAAAGACTTGATTCTAGTGTCTTTAGCATAAGAAGAAGATTTTTCAATCCTAATCTGATCTCTCAAATTTGTTATAGTGTTTTGGACTTTCTGGGCACTCATTGCCTTTGTGGTCATAGTAGAATAAATAATTTCTGAGCTTTTCTTGTGAAACTAAATCTGATCCAAGTGATGAATGATTTCTACTGGAATTTCAATATCATCTCTCTTGAAATCTGATGCTATGGTAGGTTTAGGCGCTTTTGGTTTTAGCACTGTCATAAGAAATTTATTATTTCTATAGTAAAAGGTTGAAATTAGCCTATTTTGAATCCTTGGAGTTTGCTTCAAGTACTGTGAGTATATTTCATTGTTTATCTCTTCATTCTTGGCCTCGATTTATTTATATTTCTCTTTGATATCCCTGTCTTTATCTTCTGCCTGCTCTAATGAAGATGCCTCGATGATTTGTTGTTTTTCAATCACCTGAGTGTTTGCAGTATCAGGTTCCTATTCATTTTCAATTATTGTAGTAGTCTCAATGTTTTTCTTTGGATTCTCTTCATCTAAAACATCAATTGTTTCCTTTTCCTTGTCTTCTTGATTGAGCTTAGGTTTCTTATTATATCTAATATTGAATTTGGTTTCTGTTGTTGTTTCAGTTGTATATGTGCCTTCTTCTCTGATTCTCTTTGTGGTTCTATCCTCTTGATTTATAGTCTTCAAAGTGTGACTAGTATCACCCTGTTCAACTGATTCCATCAATGTATTGTCTAACCATTCTATTTGGTTGGAAAATTGTTCAATCTTAGGCTTCTTATCATGGATATAAGGGGTTAATTTTCATTTAACCCTGATTTTACTGAGTATTCCATGAGGATCATAGTTCCACAAGAAACTTTCTTCAAACTTATATTCTAGCAACTTTTTTGCTGCCTCTACACATGCTTCCCTGTGATTGCAAATGAAAGGACCCACCTAGTTTTTAAATTTGAATTGAGTCTTCTTTTTAGCAACCAAAACGTTTATAGAATCTGAGTTTAAAATTTTTCTTATGTACTCTAAGGCAAACACTCTCATTGGCAAGTATTTTGGCAATTTATAGGGAAAGAGGTTTGACCCATAGAATCTAATCTCTGTGTGGTTTTGGTAAATGTACCAATCACTAGTTCTGCTTTGCGCTGATAGCTGTAAAAATTTATTTATTCATCACTTATCCTTGGTTGTACACTATTTGTAAGCATATTTATCAATGGGTAAACAAAACAGTCTATGAAATCTGTATAAGTGAATTATGTTTATTCTTTTCTGATTAGAGAATTCTAGAAAATGACTAAGAATGGATTACCTTCTACATCCAATTTCTGAAGGGCTATTAGGAATTTATCTTCTTGGAAGTAAAGGAACATGTGAAAGAGGAAAGGGGTATACCTGAAAACAACTTTAGTCAGAAGTTTTACAAGATGATCATGGATACTATCAGCTATATACTTAGAATAGTTATAAATGACAAAAGGAGGTTGACCAGGCACAAAAGTGCATAGAAAACCAAGTATAGACTCATCAGTGTGCTCATCAGTAAAGTAGCCAAGGATAAATGATAACATTTAAATAACATGTCTTGATCCTTTAGGGAATTTGGGGGATGAGTATGGAGGGTTAATCTTTTGGATTTAAACATATGTAGGCATCAATGTTTGGAAGATCTAAAATCTTTTAGGAAAGTCTAACTCATGATAAATCTTTGTAAGAGTTTCTATGGATAATGGGACTGCATTAGGACATGGTTTCAACTGAAGCATTAGGTTTATGGATTCTGTAGTAATGGTGAATAATACTTATTTCTCAGCATTAATAATAGCTCTTAGGTTATGGAAATAATGATATTGACACAGTCTAATGACTTGCGGACATAGATGGGTATGGGGAACTACATATTTGGGCAAATTGGACTCCCAAATTTGAACTTCATCTCCTTGATCCAAAGATTTTTCTAGACTCCAGAAGTGGAGATCAAGATGATTGAATTCAATTACTGGATCAATTATTTTATAATCAACATCAACTAAAGGGGTATGCTCAACATCTACAACATGAGGTTGTAGTGGATTTACAGCAATAGTGCTTTAGAAGCCATTTGTAGGATTTGTTCTTGACAATTTTGACCTTTGGAACTTAGAAAATCAGTTTTTAGGTTTTTTATGCTCTTCTGTAAGCTTAGAATGTTTACAGAAGGTATTTTTGGTTTGACATAGGTCATTTTGAATAGTAATAGGTACAATTATGGTTTCTTCTGGTTCAAACTTTCAGTTTTTGCTCCAAAATAAATCTTTTCAACTCTTTACAGACTCAAGAAAGGCTTAACAAGGGTTTCCTACTTTTTTCTTGGATAAAACATACCTAAAAAATTCTAGTTCATGCACAAAAAGGGTTCTGATAATTTATAAGAAGGTTTTGAATTATTTAGAGGGTTTCTATAGGTGTGCAAAAGGCTAAAATTTCTTCAATTTTTATTTTTAAAACTAGTTATAGTATTCAAAGCTGTGATTTTATCAGGGTTTTTATAGAAAAATAATTTTTGAAGGCAATAAAGGTATTTTTGTAGGCAAACAGGATTCACAGGGCTTAAATTCATATAATGATTCTTTTCAAATGACGGGAGGGTATTTTCTTTGAAAAATACCTGTTATTTTAGGTATTTGACTTGAAATAGGGTTTCTGGGACGTTGAGGAGATTTTGGAAGTTGGTTGATGTCTTTAAACACAAATTGGAGAGTCTGAATGGTTGCAGCAACAAATTTGGGATGAATTATGGTATTTAAGCATGTAAATGGGGCGATAGAACACTTTTCTTTAAGTTGGAAAGGGTTATCGAACAAAAAACGCAGCAGAAAAAGGTTTAAAATGAGTGAATATGTAGTTTTATAGAAAATTTGGGTTAAACTGTATTTGCATTCAATGCAGGTCAAGTCAAATGGGAGGCGGTTTGGCGTGGGGAGGATAATTACCGCCAAGTGGTTATTGCATGAGATGAAGGAAGTTTATGGTATTTCACAAACGAATGCAATCCAATTGTTTTATGCCACGTGGAGGAGAGAGGGGAGGGAAATAATGCCCATATCACAAATCCAAAATCAATTAACCATCACGCTATTGAAATTGCGATATGGCTTGTGGTTCATCGGATCTGGCGAAGGGAGTGCGAATGGTCGAGATCTATTGATGAAGTTGCTGGGCGGATGGGCATGGGGACTGGGAGCTTTATGTGGTGGGGTTAATATTATTACATTTAGAACATATTTTTTTAATGTAAAGTCTTTGTATTTAACGGGATAGGCGAGATATGGTTTACATGACCAATAGACTATTTACATTTGTGAAATAACCTTTGGGCGAGTTTTAAAAAAAAATATATATTTTTCAACCTATGGGGGAAAGCATAGTATGTCACATGGGGATTAGAACCATAGAGTAAAAAAAAATGTGGGTTGGGACTTTATTTAATATAAGGGATTTAATATATTATAGGTTGGGATATTTATAAGGAACTAATAAATTAAGTTAAAGTTAATATGAAATGGGTAGAATGAGCGGACATACAAAAATACTCTATGCAAAGTGTGTTTTAAATGTTTTGGCACATTTTCCATAATGGTGGCCCCTTTTTACACATTTTCACACTTAGGATAAATAGCATTTATTGGTTTTTTGAATTTTTTTGTATGAAATGAAATTAATTAAGTGGATTTTTACTTTCCCTAAGAAAAAAGTGTTTTTAACTTAGGAAAAGAGATTTTATTTTAGGAAAAGGGTGATAATGTTGAGAAAATGGGTTTTTATGAAGGGAATCCAATACTTAGTATGAATCAATCATTAAGCTTTGGGTCTGGTCCCAAAAAAAGTCAGAGAAATGCTTTGAGCCTTTATAACTAAAGGTTTTAAATACTGGAATACTTTGAGGGAAGGGAAATTAGTAATTTTCCAGATGATGTTTTAATCATGCCTTGTGTAACTGATTTCTACCTACTCATCATTTATTCTACCATTTTTCATTTATTTGCATGGGTGCATTTGAGCTTGCAACCCTAAATCCATTTTTCTTTTAAAGCATAAACTATCTAATTCTAACCTTATTTCATTCGAGGGCTCAGATTAAACTATTGAACTCCTCATTTATTCTCTAACTATCTGATGATTTGTCAAGTTTAAACTATTTGATAGATCTTTATTCTCTATCTATAAACATGAAATTTAAATCATGAAAAAGTTAAGATTAAACTATTTAACTCATCATGGATTTATGGCATTTTGAACAAGCTGCACATAATCATTATTTTTGGAGTAAAAGTAAAAAGTAGTGGAATTTTGACTTGCATCACTTTCATGTCTTATTTTTATCTCTTTTTGTCTTTGGGGTCCATTTTTTATATTCTTTTTTGATCTTTTTCTTTTCAAGTCATTTTATCTTTCTTTTAGGACTTTTACCCTTTTTTCATTTTTTATTGTTTTCAAATATGGGAAAACAATTTGTAGAAAGCAAGGTATGTACATATTTACAGGACTAATCAAAGTCAATTAAAAAATTATGAACCCTATTATTATAGGACCCTAATAGCAGGTACCCAGGTCTACAATAGTTTCAAGATTGATTTCCCACATAGATTTCATAGTTCCCAACTCACATGGAAGTAGAATTTTCTATTAAGTTGGTAATAGGGGAAACACTAACATCTAAGGAACCTTACAGGATGATCATACCAGAGTTGGTAAAGTTGAAGTTGTAGTTGAAGGAAATTCTAGACAAGGGATAAATTAAGCCAAGTGTATCACCATGGGGTGCATCGGTATTATTTGTGAAGAAGAAAGATCGCACCCTCAAGTTATGCATTGATTACATACAATTAAACAAGGTGACCATCAAGAACAAGTATCTATTTCTGAGAATTGATGATTTTTGCGATCATTTAAAGGGAGCATAAATGTTCTCGAAGATTGATCTTAGCTCAGGATATCATCAGATACACATTAAAGAAAATGACATTCAGAAGACAACCTTCCGAATGAGATACAAACATTATGATTTTGTTGTATTTCCATTTCGTTTGACTAATGCTCCAACTACTTTTATGTGCTTGATGAATAATGTGTTGTGTCCTTATCTGGAAAAGTTTATTTTATTATATTCATTGTTGATATATTGGTATATTCTAAAAATGAAGAGCATGCTGAAAACTTAGCAACAATATTGATATTGTTAAGATAACATCAATTGTATGCTAAGCTCAACAAATGCAGTTTCTTTGAGACAAAGGTGTATTACTTGGGACATGTTGTCTCCAAGAAAGGCATAGCAGTAGAACCTGAAAAGGTAAGGGCCATCATGGAATGGGAAACTCCTAGGGATGTGGATGAGATAAGATTATTTACTGGGTTATCGATTATTACAAGAGGTTCATCAAGAACTTCTCACATATTTCTTATCCTATCACATCATTGCAAAGGAAAGGTAAGGAATTTGAATGGAAAGAGGAATGTGTGACCAATTTTGAGTAGATAAAGAAGTTGTTGAAACATGCTCCAGTGTTAAAGATCGTCGATCCAAAAAAAGAGTTTTTGGTATGTAAATATTCTTACAAGAGATGAATTGGCGGAGCCTTATGCAGGAAGGACATGGGGTATGTTATGAGTCACGTAAGATAAATTAGCATGATAAAATCTATCCGAAACATGATATTGAGTTGAAAATGATCATTCTTGCATTGAATATGTGGAGGAACTATCTTTTGGGTAGGTGATTTGTATTGATGAGTGATCACAATGAATTGCGGTATATATTTTTTTGAAAATGGCAACAAGAAACAATGAAGGAGGCCTCCTGAAACATCTTTCCTGATCCTAGTTGGAAAGTGATCACCTAAACTAGGTGGGGACCACACATGTGATTTTTGTCGAAAAGTCTATTTTTAGACTATGTCTATTTTTAGACATATGGAGCATGGTCTAGGACTTGCGGGATGCTATTCTTGGATGATTGGTCAAGTTGGTAAAAATAGATGAACAACTATTTTTAGACATATAGGTCGAAGTCTATTTTTAGACTGCCTATCTAAAAATAGAACAGTCAAATATTATTAGTCCTTAATAATATTTGGACTATAAACATTATATTTTCCTCTTGGAGCACTTCAGTTCGAGCTATAGATGTGGCACATGCAGCTGGAAGAAGGAAATTATGCAATTTCCTATGGGTTAGTTGAGCTATTGCATGGTTGACTTTAGTTAGAACTCATGTGGCAGAGTTTGGTGGAGTTGATGAGACAGTTAATGGAGTTGTGTTCTGTTTAACTTAGTTGAACTAGTTGTATTTAGTTTAACTGGCTAATACACTAGAGATGAGTGGTGTGAATTAATTATTAATTAATTCACTAATTATTAACTCATTATTCAACTAAAGAACACATCATTTAACAGCAGTGCATGGACAGTTCAGTGGAGACCAGTGTTAGAGGTGGGTGAAAGGGTGGAGTCTACTATCAGTTGTGACTATAGTGTGCATGAGATTTGCACAATCATTGGAGGAGATTGCCAATGAGGATTGCGCAGTTAAAGCCAAGGGAATTCAAATTCATTCCATCCATTCTCTCATCTTGGATTGCGCAGTAGAGGCAGGCAAACTATGGAGGAGTTTTGAACCCGTGACTTGTTCAAAACTGAGCTAGTTTGTGTGTAACTTTTGGAGACAGTACTGAGTACTTGTGAGGAGTATTGTACTGAGATTTTTACATGATTCTTCTTCATTATAATATACAGACAGTAGGGGGTTTTCAGCTGTAAGCTTTCCCTGGTATACATACTGTGTTATATGTGTTGAATTTCTATGTGCGCATGTGAATGTTTTCAATACCGCTTGTTGTTTTTATTTTCGCATGTGATGATTAATGCGTAGAAGAGATTATGTGTTATGTATGAAGCTCAAATAGTATGTGACCAGGATAATATTGGTGAATAACTCAGCAAATTATTCAAATTTCTACATATTTTACCAACCAAATTTGAACTGCAGGCAAGCTAGATGGTTAGCTACGATCAATGATTTCGACTTCAAGATCAGGTATATTAAAGGTAAAGAGAACATGGTTGCATATAATCTTATTAGGAGGATGCATGTGAATCATATATCAACTATAAGTTCCTATGGGACATATCTACAGGATAGATTGTTGCAGGTAGGTCTGCAAGATGTTAGGTATATGGATCTTAGGCACAAATTGCGGCAGAATACAGGTACAGGTACAAGAGCATAGGATGTGGATTATCGTCTCACAACAGATGGCTTGATCAGTTTTAGAGACATAATACATGTGGTAGAAAAAAATGAAATCAGGAAGGTGATCTTGGTGGAGTTTCATGTGAAAATATATTTAGATCACCTATGCTATCAGAATACACTGATAATAGTAAAGAAGTTTTTCTATTGGCCGATTTTGAAGAGAGACATAGCAGATTTTGTGGCTAGGTGCTTGGATTTTCAATAGGTAAAAATAGAGTGTAAGCATAGAAGTGGAATATTACAGAGGATTCCGATTCCAGAGTGGAAATGGGAGTCCATTTCCATGGAATATATTACAGGTTTATCGAGGACATATAGACAACATGATTCCATCATGGTTGTGGTGGACACGTTGATAGAGGTAGCACACTTCATTCCATTGAAGTATACATCCTCAGCGAATGATGTAGTACAAGTCTTTATCAGGGATGTGGTCAGATTGCATGGTTTTCCACAGAATATTGTGCCAAAAAGGGATGTGAAGTTCACTTCCAAGTTTTGGAAGGAGTTGTTTGCAGGTTTAGGTATAGAGTTGGCATTTAGTACAACTTATCACCTACAAATAGATGGACAGACAAAGATGGTCAATAGGATATTATAGGACATGTTGAGGATGTATATGATGCATCATCAACGAAAGCGGGAAGAGTATATTCCAATGGTAGAGTTCGCTTACAACAATGGGTATTGTGAATATTTGAGGATGAGTCCATTTGAGGCATTGTATGGGAAGAGTTGCAATACTCCCTTCGGTTGGAGTGATTTAGTTAATAGAGTATTGATTGGATCGAACATGTTGGTAGATATGGAACAAGAAATGCGTGTAATCAAGATGAATCTAAAAGCAGCACAAGATATATAAAAGAGTTATGAAGATCAGAACAAGTTGTTTAAGGAGTTTAAGGTTGGGGAACAGTTGTACTTGCACGTCAAGCCCAAGAAGAGATCCTTATGGATTGGATCATGTGCTAAGCTAGCACCTCAATTTTGTGGACCTTTCAAGATTCTTGAAGGATTGGGCTAGTAGCCTTTCGAATTGCAATTCCTCCAACAGTGAAAGTACATGATGTTTTCCATGTGTCATCACTTAAGAAGTGTGTTAAATATGTTTATCATGTGATTTCCTGGTATATATTGCAAGTGGAGCGAGAAGGAGAATTTTAGTTAGAACCTCAGTGAATTTTGCAGATAAATACACTCATTCTCCGTAACCGATAAATCGAGTAGGTTAAAGTGCAATGGAAGAACTTTGGGCCCGATGCAGCTACATGGGAAATGTTGAATCAGATGTGGGCTATGTATCCTTCCTTATTCACTGGTTAAGCGAATGTTTTGGCTTGAGTTTTGCTATATGTTGGTATGATGTTTTGGTATATGTAAATATGTATATGGATGTAAATAACACCATGAGATATGTTATAAATATCCAATAAGCAGTATGGGTGTCATGTTATTATGACGTTATACTTGTCATGTTGTCATGTTGGTTTTCTTCTTAGCAGGTTGATCATTCTAAATAATACAACGAGCTAAGTTATAAATCTCCATGGGTAGTATGTTGTCCTTACAATAATCTTGTTGGTTGTAGGTGTCATTGAACATCAAGGACGGTGTTCCCCTAAGGGGAGGGTTCTGTAACAACGCTGGTGAAACATCCATGTAATAAAAGTTAATAGAAGAAAAATAATAACCAAGGTCATGGGATAAATATTCCAAGCTGAATTTTGGGCAAAACATCCTAGTGTGGATTTTCAAATGGTTTCCTTTGGCTATGGAAATTGGAAAAGGCAATGGCTAAGGCTTTGGAAAGGAAAAGTGGCATTAATTGGCATTTATTTATGAAATTAATGGAAAATAGGAGAAAAGGTGATCCAAATTGGATCTTAATTATATTTTTTTTCATCCATCGTGATTCATTAGGAGTCAAAAAAGTGGAGGCATTAGCTCACAGGAAAATTGTTACCAGCGGGACTCAGTTTGGCCAAACAGGGTTTAAAACCTTCTAGGAGAGTTTTGAGGCATAAAACGACATTTTCTGGGGACACAAATTTTCTGTTTTGTGCCACATCGTTTCATGATATTCTACACTCAGAGATATTTCCAACAATGCAAAAAGTGTGTCAATTAGAGCTTGTATGCAAAAGTTATGCCTCCCAGAAGTTTAACTTCATGTTTTCACACCTATAGTTCGAGAGGATGCCATGCCAACCCCCCATGGAAAATGGGTTAGCCACGTGCTTTTTATGTAAAATACTCTAGAAGAGTATGTTTTGTAACTCTAGTTAACAGTTGATGTAGTCAAAATTAACCACTAGTAAGCTATTAGGCTATATTATAATCATGCCACTAGGAGGAAGAGGCATTCCATTCTTTCGAGAGAAGTTTATTCCATAGTTGAGAAAATACAGTTAGGAGAGATAGGAGGTAGAGTACACAGATAATATATGTGTACTGTAGCAATCCATGGGCCACAAACATTACTTCTTTGTACCCACAACCGTATGTTGAGACAGAGAAAGAGAGAAAAGTGACCTCACCTTCTAGCCGGATTTTCTCTTGAAAGGGTTTCCAAGAGAGAATATCTTGTGTCTTATGTGTGTGTCTAAGCTTATTTTTCATTCTCTAATTTTCTTCATAATTTATATTTGCATGCATGCACTAATTATAGTTAAATCTAAATATTTAGAATTTTCATAAAATGGTAATAGTGTAAAAATATGGTATTTTATTTTATTATTGTCACATATGTTGTGACGAACTATCGAGTGGGATATACACGACAATTTATGAATCAAAAGGAAGGTAAAAGGTCACATTTTTCATGTGAGGAGGAAAATGAAGGAAAATAATGTAAAATGAAGAAAATATGAACCTCACTAATAAACATGCTTCTGAGAATTAGTTCACAGACTTTTTCCATTTTAGTTTTGGAGTTTTAGAGCAAGAAGGAAAAATAAGAGTAGGAAATCACAAGAGGACATTGGGATTAGAAGCTACAATGGGTTTTGTTTGCAGGTACCGAGTTGCATGTATGTTTACCTCACTATTTTTGGCATGAATGGAATATGCATGTGTTTTCTTGGTTATGATATATCGTTGGCATGAAAGATTTCCTAGATTGACAATGGATTTTCCTAGTATTTCCATTTCCTGGATAGCTATGGTGTTGTGGGTTAATTTAATTGTTTGTTTTTCTGGTTGGATATCATGTGCCTTTGGCTATGGGTTGAGTTTTTAGTTCCTAGAAGCCTTGGTTGGAAAAACACTCTAGAAGCCCTGTAAAAACTTGGGTTGTGTTACTAGTCCTACAATCCTTGGTTGCGAAAACAATATGGAAGCCCTTGGTGGGTTGAGTTAATAGTCCCAGAAGCCCTTGTTGGAAAAACGCCTTGGAAGCCCAACAATAGTTGTGGGTTGAGTTACCTGTCCTCAAAGCCTTGGTTGGAAAAAAAACTATGGATCCCTCGACAAATTGGGTAGAGACCAATTTGGTGATGGTTGTGATGTCTGAGAATGACATGGAATCAATGGTTGAGGGTTGAGGTGGTTGGCCTCTGGATGCCCTAGTTTGGTTTTGATTGATGAGTTTTAAGTGATCCCACATTCATGATTGGAACATGGCATGGTGGTGACTGGCTAAAGAGAGATTTGGCTCAACCATGTCTATGGTCAGGTGGAACGTGGAAGTCCCATACTTGGTTGAATATGGGTGAATATGAGAATTTGGGTTACACTTTTTACCCTTTATTGAGAAAAAAATATGATTTTTTTTTTTTTGTTCTTCAACTTTCTACAAGCCAAAACAATTTTTCTATTTATAATTTCATTTTACGGTTGAAAGAAAAGTTGTTAGAAATTTTATTAGCTTTCTATCACTTATTTTTTGGAATTTTTTTATACACATTTTAGATGTCAAGTTAACATTTCTTTGAGTGTATGTTCTTTAACAATCAAGGGATTCATAAAAATTCATGTTCAAACATGTTGGTGTATTGTTTAAAACTTTCTTTTTTTGAGAAAAAAAATGTTTTATAACAATCTAGACAGAGTCTACTTCGTTTCGTTATATTTACGAAACCAACTGATGCATATCGTAATTACTAGAATTTTTTGAACTGATCTAATATGAAAAAAATGCATATTTTGAATGTGTTTCTACTCGCACAAATTTTCTCAACATATAAGTTATAAACTAAAACTCTAAAAACTACCCATTACAAACGACGGACCAATGTAATGCACCATAATTTTTTCAATTTTTTTTAGAGTGCATTTTGGAAGATACAGAATATTGATTTCACTGAATCATAATGACCTTCAGAAATTGTTTGCACCCATTTTATTACAAAATTAATTAAAATTAGTAAATATTTATGAAATTCCATAAAAGTTATATTTTCTGAAATTAGATTGAATTTTGCAAATTCTTGTCTTGGTTCCAACAGTTAATTCATAAAGTTTTATGGAGTTTAATCAGTACAAAGTTGAAGAAATGTGTTCAGAGCTCGGCTCTTCGTAATTGAAAACATGTTAGCTCGGTTGAACTTTTAAAAAACATTCGGCCGAATTGTTTTTTGTCCCGACAGCCCATCAAGTCTAACAAAAAAAAAAACTTCAGCCAAAGTTTTGACAAAATTTCGACCGAAATTTTAATTCACTTTATGTCGGCTGAAAATATTTCCGCGAAATATTTTTTTTGGAGGGGCTTCCTTGAATTTTTTGGCTGACATAAAGTCAATTAAAAGTTTGGCCGAAATTTTAATTGACTTTATGTCGGCCGAAAAATTCAACGAAGCCCTTCCAAAAAAACATTTCGCGACAGTAAAAATAGGCGTAAATGGATTCATTTTTTTCGCATAATTTCACGCATTTCTTCATTTGGTCTGATTTTGCAAAGGACATTTTTTGGGGTTAATTTTCAAATGACTCTTTTTGGCTTAACATTCAAGGACATTTTTTGGAGGTACGTGATACTTTTTTTGGATAAGTTTTGGGCTTAATTTTCGAAAGACATTTTTTTGATTCTATTTTTTGTAGAGGTTTTGGGCTTAATTTTCAAAGGACATTTTTTTGGAGGTATTTTGTTTTTAGAGGTTTTTGGGCTTAATTTTCAAAAGACATTTTTTGGACTGTTTTTTGGCTTAATTTCGAAACGACTCTTTTTAGGCTTAATATTCAAAGGAAAATTTTTGGAGGTATTTTTTAAAGTGATATTTTTTTAGAGGCTTTTTGGCCTTAATTTTCAAAGGAAATTGTTTGGAGGTATTTTGTTTTTAGAGACATTTTTTTAGAGGTTTTTGGACCTAATTTTCAAAGGGCATTTTTGGAGGTATTTTTTAAAGTGACATCTTTTAAGAGGTTGTGCTTAATTTTCAATGGACATTTTTTGGAGGTAGTTTTTGAAATGACATTTTTTTAGAGTACATGTTTTGGGTTGAAGTAAATATTTTATAATGATTTTTTAAAATGAGTTGTCCAACTTTTCAAAAGAATTTTTTTTGCAGGACTTGGAAGCAAATATTTTGAGCTCCATTTCATTTTTAGAAGACATTTTTCCTCGAATTTTTTAAAGTAAGTGTTTTGGATTGAAGTATGTCTTTTGTGAAAAAGTTTTAAAATGAGTTTATTTTTTTATTTATTTATTTATTTTTTTTAAATTAAATATTTTGTGATGCTTTTTTTAATTGAGTTTTTGTCTAAATTTTGGAAGGAAATTTTTAGAGCTTCATACTCAATTATCATGGGAAATTGAAGGAATTGCAAGAGAAAATATGATCGAACAAGAAACCCTGAGGAATCTAGAGAACAGGGGAGAGAATATCACAAAAAAAAGAGAGAAGAATGCTCAAATATTGAAAGGAAAAATGAACCTCAACTAGAAGTTGAAGCAGGTATGTAAATGTAAATATTATAAATTTGATATTTAAAATTTTCCTACTGTAAATTGTGAAACTTATTTTTTATTTGATGAACTAATTTGAAAAATATTTTGCAATGTAAAGAGAGGGAGATATTCCTCAAAACATTGATGATAGGATACAAAATTTTGAAAGAGAAAGTGAAAGAGATATTGAACCAATGATTGGAGATTCTGAAACTGTTGAAAGAAATTCAAGTGAAGAAATTGAATCACTAGGTATGTATATATATTTATTGAACACATTTGTATTATTGAAATTATACATATTTATTAATTTAGTTATTTATTGAATATGCAAACTTATTATGTACATTCAGTTCGAATATGTACAGATGAAATAAATATCTATTATGAGATGTTAGAAAATGTTGACACTCACACATATGGAGATAAAAAAGATCATGTTATACGATATCGTGTTAATCAAATTTTTGATGCGTTCTTCATAAAGGAAACTATGGAAGTTCAAGCTCAATTGCTGAAAGGTCTCTTAACATCAAGGAAATTAAAAGAAGCTAGGACTTTATTTGGTATTCGAAAATCAACAAAAGATAAAAAAAATGAAGAAAAATGTAATACAAAATATAAATAGTGCTCTAAATTCAATTAGAAGATATAGATAGAAAAATGTTTGAGATGCACATAGAGAAATACATATGGCAGTGGTTTCATCAAGTACTAAAGAGAATTGCTTGGTAAAATCTATGGCACGAGCATTAGGAACCTCACAAAAAGTTTGCACAAACATCAAAAATTTCAGTTGCAAATAGATGTAAATTATGAACTCGATTATTGGATAGCTATTTGTAGGCAACCATACAAAGATAGAATTGGAGAAAACGTTAAAAAAATAATATATGAATATTGGATGAAACATTAACATGTTTCAAAAAAAGCAAGGGATGTGAGGCAAAGAAGAATAGCACAAAATCAGTACAAAGAACATCCAAAACATTTCTTGGACACCACGCAGATAGAGTTGTTCAACAATTTCAAAGAAGAGAATCGTGAAATTGATGTCTCAATTAGTGCTTTTGTGCAACAAAAACCATGGTACATAAAACCTATCACCGTACGCAACACCTGTTGTTGTCGTTATCATGTGGAATTTCACTTATATTGTGACACATTCCTTAATTTTGGTAAATTTGTTTGGAGAGATTCACCTCCTCCTTACACTATCCATGATTTCATATCTCAAATTGTATGTGGAAGAGAAAACCATGAATTATTTTACCAAAAGAAATGTGTTTATGGTAAAAAATGCGACGATTGTGGCAATTTGACTAATTTTTTTAAAAAAATATCATGCTAAAATAAATGATCAATAATTGTCCAACATGAAAGTGAAATGGAAGAGATATGAATATATCCATACATTGATTCAAGGTTCAAGTGCTAAAAGAATTTATTTACAAGAAGAACAAATTTTTGTGATATATTTTTTGAGAAATTTTGAGGCAGAAAATTATAAATAAACCAAGAATTCCCATAGAGCTCGATCGAAAGACTTGAAATTCAAAAAATCCCATGAAGTTTTTCCATGTAATGTTCCCAATTTTTAGCCTCAAGCTAAATGGAACATTATAGTTGCATATTTTATTTTTGTTTAATAAAATGGGTAAGGAGACACCTTAGCCCTCTTTTAATGAAGAAATAACACTCCTTGGGTGAAAGGAGGAAAAATAAGTAGTTGAAATAAACACCTAAGGGTATGAATGGAACCCAGATCACTTGATTTAGTCACCTTTGACTAAAGTCAACAGTGCTGCCCAAGGACGAGAGGCTTCCTAGAGAAGCCACGCAGTTTTGGAGGGAAGACACTCACATGAGGGTGGAAACCCTAATTGGTGGGGACCATGGTGGAGAAGAGTTCCATTTCTTTATAAGGAGGAGATGGAAGCCCATTTGGATTATGTTTGGAAATAGAATTTCGAATAGGGTCTGAAGAGGCTTGCATCCCTGGGTTGTTTAGCAGGGTGATGGGGTCCTCGAGTACTAGGGTGTTCCAGGTCAGGAATCTCTTCCTCTTCCTCAAGGAAGGATGAGGATTGAGCTGCATTTTCCTCAATCCGGCATTGGCCACAGCTACATTAATCTTCTACAGTGTTAGCTCTGCAGTAGAGAGGACGTTGTGTTGCTAGGTGCAGCAAGAGAGGAACTCATGGAGTCTCTCTTGACTTGTTTTCTTCAGTGGAGGAGTGATCTATTCATTGGAGAAGCTGCAAGGAGGATTCCTAAGCTTCATTACACATCTTTGGCATGATGCCAGCATTCCATCATCTCCCACTGTGCAGTCCATGGAGGAAACTGCGTTATCTCAGAGGAGGCAGTGAGAGAGGGGTTCTTGAGCTTCAAAGGAGAAGTGTTTTTGAGTCAAAGGGATCAGCCCTTTGCTTGGAGACATTATTAGAGGAGGGCAATCAGATTTTAGATAAGCCACAACCTCATTCTTATTTTGTACCAGTTGCAATGACCACTCAGTTGTCACATTTTGTATTTTCTGGCATTTCTAGCAATCTCTTCTAGATTGGCCATAAATCTAGTATTTCAGCCCATTCCTTTGTTATTGGGATATTTATTTGTATCCTACAGCCACATTTTTATTTCATGTATATTCAGCAACTGCTACCTTCATATACACAGTGCAATCACTGCTCTCCGGCATTTTGTGGAGTTGCAACAACTCATGTATTTCATTGTTCATTGATTGGAGGTTGGTTTTTAAAGCTTAAGTGGCTTGTCCCTCAACTATTTATTGTATATTATTGCTGATATAATCATATACTATTGGCTGGATAAATTTCCCTCTTATGGTGTATTCAAATTTGCGAATTTTAATGGTTATGTTCATATATTGCTGTAAGATCTTTCATTGAGAATTGTTTTAGAGACCTAGATTGGGGAGATCTGTATAACCCATCTAGAGTTATTTCTTTGAGCTCATTTTCTGCAAGGGAGTTTTATTGGATGTGGTATAGGGAATCCCAGCAATGGTTTGCCTTATTTTTGCAGAGGCTTCCTTATACAATGTCCTCAAGGACCCTGTAGCAGAAATTCCTGAAGTGGAATATTGAATATCCATAGGCAGAGTCTATGAAGGGCCAGCTAGCCTCAAGTTCTCTCCCTTCTTTGGAGGGAGACATATCCTGTAAATTCCCCAACATTAAATCTCTGAAATGGACTTGTGATACCTCATTGAAGAAGGAATTGGAATATCTTAAGATATTCCCAACGGAGCAGAAAATTCCAGATTTGGAACATTACAGTGGTATCAGAGCATCAATCTTGGCTCAGCCTGTGCACAAGATTTAATGCCATCAGCAAGAGGAGCTTCTCTCTAAGGGGAGGATATTTACAGAGGAAACAAGGAAAGAGGAATGATGGAAGAGGAGGCTTCCCTTCTTCTTTTCCAAACCATTGAGGAGATTATTGAAGATCTTGATGAAAGAGAAATTTGGAGAAATTTTCTAAAAGGGTTTGTGGATGAAGCAAGCCCTAGACATTCTCATGAAGGGAGTGGGAATTCAGACACACATGCATATCCATAGCGTAGTAGATTTCCCATAGCTACTGCAAGAAGGATGGAGGGAAAAAGTTGAGGCCTTTGGAGGAGCAGTGCTGCAACTCAAAGGTATGATTCATGATGATTGGTTTCAAAATTCTATTTCATGTTTTCATGCAAATAAGAGATCATATGTTGAAGTCACAAAGAGTTTTTCAAAGTGGATTGATGAAAACCAATGTGAAACATGGTGTGAAAAAACTTCAAACACTTTGCATGCATGGAAGGGGGCCATGAAACAAATATCATTCCATCTTTCTAGAAGGGGAGGAAATCAGGATGATGGCTTGCTAGAGGCAATACCCCATTGTATGAAGGGAACTCTTCCATTTGTGAGGTGTAGAGACATTTCTCTCAAAGGAAGGCCAAGATCCAAGGCCTCTCATTAAGGGGGAGATACACTCACATGTTGGTAGAGAGGAGGTGCATAGAAGAATCTACAGCGCTACACCATTGGAAGAAGAAGAAGAGTAGAAGGATCGGCATGAAGGGATGATGGAAATTCACCCTTATCTATTTCAGAGATGATCTTCACATAGGAGAGGGACTACACTGCGTAGTAGAGAGAGAGTGACCTTTCATTCCTCTTATATATACAGTCCACTTCCTATCTTGATGTCTCACTTTTGGATGCATTCACCTGATCTAGAGATGATGAGAGGCATCATGCTATTTGGTTGACCACTCTTGGATTCTGGAGAGGTGGAGACATTAGAGGAATCCAACATAGTTCAAAGAGTTTAGGATAAAGGAGGAGGGATACACTCTCTCATTTTCAGTCTCACCCACTCTCATCAGCTATACTGTGCTGACAGAGTTTGCTGCATGGATGGAGGATAGCATCTTCATGATGCAGGATGACTGCTCCATATATTTGTTGAGAGAGAGGATACTTCCTTTGAGGAACGACTCTTTCATGCATTGGAGTAGGTGGAGGCCACTCATGCATACATTGACCAGGATCGAGAGATTCTTTGGAGGTGATAGTCTCTCATGGGAGGCTCATTTTCAGAGAGCATCATTTCTATTTGAGCATGAGCAGCTGCATGATGGGCATGGAAAAAACTTGGAGGATGACTTTGGCATGGGGGATGTCAAAGTAGCAGGCAGCAGCGTGAGGGAGTACCATATTGCAGAACACCAGCGCTATCTATGAGGAGGAAAGATCCAGATTGGAGATCCCATATTTGGGTGGAGTACTCCAAGGATCGAGTTGCATGCATGATCTTAGATGACCCTGATGGAGATGGCAGATACTTAGTGGATGATATGATCATCTATCATCATGGAAAACTCTTCTTGACTAGGGCTTCTTGTCTCAAGGAGAAACTATTGCATGCAGCACATGAGGACTTCCTAGCTATGCACTTGGATGCATACTTTGTTTTGCTAGAGGAGTTCACTTGGGAGGGAATTCATCAGGACCTTCATCAGCAGATGGAAAAATTCATAGCTCAGAAGATTTTGGAGAGGTTGGCACAACCATTCCCTTACTCATTCGAGGAGAGGGAGAGCATTCAGATGAGCCACTTCAGCTCAAGGTCTCAAGTACATGGTAGAGAAGGTATAATTTCCCCATTATATTTTGTACCTATTTACTTCATATGAGCAGCATATTGTCTCAAGAAGGGTCATCCCTTCTTGCACTTGGTATAATGTACTTGTAGATACTTGTAGCCTTGATTTTGGCTATTCTTATGATGGTTTGTTTGGGAAGCCACATGTTTCTTGGTGTGCAGCATTGGCACCAAATTGTGTTTTCATGTTTTATCTTATGATGAGATATTGTGGCAGTAAACAAGTGGCTAGTACAACAATTGTTACTTTTGATTTTAAGGTAGGCCAAGGAGGCACTGTGCAGGTTCCATAAGTAGGACTTGGAACCACTCTCCAATTGTCATTTGGCAACTTGTTTCTATTTCCTATTTCTCCTTGTATACTTTTGATGTTTGTACACTCATGAGGACCATTATTTGGAGAGTATTGGATGAGAGGATCATCATTGGGATCAAAATTTTCCCATGAATATCTTCACTTCTACCTTAAGGAGGCCATACCATAGCAAGAAGCATTTCACTACACCTTCTATCTCTCCATGAGGAGCATTATTTTCAGCTTGCATACTTGGGAGAAAGCATTGGAGGACAGGTTAATTGCAACATCTTTTGAGCAGTGGTAGAGCTTGTTGATGAGGAGGCCACAAGAGAAGAAAAGGGGAGAATTTTTGTTCTCTCTATGCAGTTGCTTGATGACAAGCAACATGTGGGAGGGGAGGACTGTAATGTTCCCAATTTTTAGCCTCAAGAAAAATGGAACATTATAGTTTCATATTTTATTTTTGTTTAATAAGATGGCTAAGGAGAAACCTTAGCCCTCTTTTAATGAAGAAATAACACTCCTTGGGTGAAAGGAGGACAAATAAGTAGCTTAAATAAACACCTAAGGGTGTGAATGGAACCTAGATCACTTGATTTAGTCACCTTTGACTAAATTCAACAGCGCTACCCAAGGAGGAGAGGCTTCCTAGAGAAGCTATGCAGTTTTGGAGGGAAGACACTCACATGAGGGTGGAAACCCTAATTGGTGGGAACCATGGTGGAGAAGTGTTAGTATGAATTCTTTGTTGAAGTGTACGAAATCTAATGATAAAAGGTTAGATGACCAAAAAATGGTGTAACAAGAAGAGTTCCCTTTCTTTATAAGGAGGAGATGGCAGACCATTTGGATTATGTTTGGAGATAGAATATCGAATAGAGTCTGCAGAGGCTTGCATCCCCAGGCTGTTTAGCAGGGTGATGGTGCCCTTGGGCACTAGGGTGTTCTCAGTCGGGAATCCCTTCCTCTTCCTCAAGGAAGGATGAGGATTGAGCTAAATTTTCCTAAATATGGCATTGGCCATAGCTACATTCATCTTATACAGTGTTAGCTCTGCAGTAGAGAGGACGTTTTGTTGCCGGGTGCAGCAAGAGAGGAACTCATGGAGTCTCTCTTGAGTTGTTTTCTTCAGTGGAGGAGTGATATATTCACCAGAGAAGCTGAAAGGAGGATTCCCAGGCTTCATTACACATATTTGGCATGAGGCCAACATTCCATCATCTCCCACTGCATATTCCATGGAGGAAACTGCGTTATCTCAGAGGAGGCAGTGAGAGAGGGGTTCTTGAGTTTCAAAGGAGGAGTGTTTTTGAGTGAAAGGGATTATCCATTTGCTTGGAGACATTATCAGAGGAGGGAAATCATATTTCAGATCAGTCATAGCCTCATTCGTATTTTTTACCAGTTGCAGTGAAAAATCAGTTGTCACATTTTGTATTTTCTAGCATTTCTAGCAATCTCTCCTAGATTGGCTAGAAATCTAGCATTTCAGCCCATTCCTTTTTTATTAGGCTATTTATTTGTACCCTACAGCTACATTTGTATTTCATGTATATTCAGAAGCTACTACCTTCATATACACAGCGCAGTCACCGCTCTCTGGCATTTTTTGGAGTTGCAGCAACTCATGTATTTCATTGTTCATTCATTGGAGGTTGGTTCTTAAAGATTGAGTGGCTTGTCCATCAACTATTTCTTGTATATTATTGTTGATATAATCATATAATTTTGGCTGCATACATTTACCTCTTATGGTGTATTCATATTTGTAGATTTTAATGGTTATGTTCATATATTGTTGTAAGCTCTTTCATTGAGCATTGTTTTAGAGACCTAGATTTGGGAGATCTCTATAACCCATATAGAATTATTTATTTGAGCTCATTTTCTGCAAGGGAGTTGTATTAGATGTGTTCTAGGGCATCCCAACAGTGGTTTTCCTTCTTTTTATGGAGGCTTCCTTGTACAACGTCTTCAAGGATCCTGTAGCAGAAATTCCCGAAGTGGAATATTGCATATCCATAGGCAGAGTCTGTGAAGGGCAAGCTAGCCTCAGGTTCTCTCCCTTATTTGGAAGGAGACATATCTTGTAAATTCCCCAACATTAAATCTCTAAAATGGACTTGTGATACCTCACTGAAGAAGTAATTGGATTATCTTAAGATATTCCCGACGGAGCAGAAAATTCCAGATTTGGAACATTACATTCCACTAGGGACCACTTTTTTAGTAATCGATTTTGCTGAAAACTACAAATTTGTTCCACAAAATGAAATTCAGAGTGAATATTGTAATTCTAAACAAGTCTCCATGCTCATCCATATTCTATATAAACATGCTGAACAAAATGTTGATCATATAGAAAGCATCGGTGAAAATCGGCATGTTATGAAATAATATCACTTTTATATCAGTGATGATCGTACACATGATCCATATTTTGTACAAAACTATTTTGGAAATATTTATGACTCCTTGAAAATTCGTGGAATAAAATTCAATGAACATTGTATATGGTCAGATGGATGCGTAGGTCAATTCAAATCTTCGCGATCATTATTTCGGTTGTGTCTTCTTCATATGAAAACCTGCATTAAACATTGTTGGAATTTCTTTGAGACTGGTCATGGAAAAGGAGAACATGACGGTGTAGGGGCATGCATAAAATGAGCACTTTGAAGATATCAAATGAACCCCTCTGCAAACCGACTTGTCTCAGCCAAATTTTTTTTGCAATGGTGCATCATTGCACTATGCCGTGAGACTAACCGATCAAGGGAAGTACAAAGGTACATTCAATTTAATTTTATTGGATTTCTAATTTTAAACAGTGTATATTTATCACAATGATTATCTTTGATAGTATTTTGATCTCATATTTATATTTTTCTTTGAATTTTCAATATAGTTTTTTTGGTGTCGAAGATGTAGATAGATCGATTGGAAATGACGTTGAAACAATAAAAGGGACTCGTAAATTGCATTCAATTAAAACAACGTTGTCCACAAATGTGTTTGCATTGGATAAAAGAAAATATTCTTGTTTTTGTCATTTTCGCATAAACAACACATAATCTAATGATGTTTGTGAAAACAAAATGTATGTAAAATATTGGCAACATACATAGCTAAATACAAAGGGGAAAATGTTCGTTGCAAGGTTTGAAGAAATGCAATCAGAGGAGACTAAAATATCATCTGATGATGATCGAGTTTCTGATCTTGTTAGAGAAGGTAACATTTCAATTGCTTTCAAATGATAGAGATCTTGAAATAGATGATAAAATCAGGTACACCTGTTAATTTTAAATTTAAATTTTCATGTTAATTATGATCTAAATTTAAATACATAAGTTTGTTTTATTGTGTAGGAGATGTTTTTGGTAGTTGCACCTACTATGAACGATGAAAATGTGAAATATTATTTGATGCGTTGAACTGAACGAAAGATGAAATTATTAGAAAAATATGATGATCACAGGTTTACATATGATAGAGGGTCTATTATACTAAAAGGTTAATTTTTCAGGCAAACTAATCAAAGTGGGGATTTTGTTTACTTTCAAGACTATGAACCTAATGTGATAAGTTGTCAATGTAGTCACTTGGTGTGTGCAACATGCATAAAGTTGATATAGGTTCAATCAAAGAAAAACATGAAAATTAACAAATGGAAAATGTAAAAAGTCGATCATGTACGGATCAGTGAAGATGGCATTCCATTGGAATTTTTTTGATTGAACTACCCAAAAATTTCTTCTCTTTGGATTCATATTTTAGAACTTCCAGAACTAAACTAAAGATTGAAATTCCTTTTTATGTTATATGTACAAGTGTTTGCATATGTACATTGTTTTGGTACATGAACACGAGTAATTTATACACGTGTACACACACACATGTCTAGATTATTTGGTCTAAATGATTTCATAATGTATATTCTCTGGTACTATTTGTCATAATTTCATTATTGCAAAATGTACATGTATCTGTGTATCTAGCATAGTTGATATAATGCAAATTTAAAGTTGCACGATTTTCTTCTGGACGTGCGTGTCTATTAGAAGTAAATTATAATATTCATTGTTGAATGCAAAATGTGCGCCACTTATTTTGTAATTTCCAGTTTACTATCAACGGAAAGTAGTTTTTCTATGTGCATTAATGAAAAATGTTGCATGTACTAGATATATGTAATATTCTAGAATGGAAAGAGAAACAATACAAGACATAATAATGTAAAACACAGCTACTATGAACATGCCATAAGGGGGATCAATATGCAGCCATAATTTTATTTATATATCAGAAACCATATACAAAAGGATCTTGAAGGTCAAGCCACTCAAGCAATAAGGACAAGCCTCAAATGATCAAAACAATAAGCACATGAGTTGCTGCTAATGTATAGAATGCTGGAAAGCAGTGACAGTGCTGGATATATCAGTGTAGTTTTTGCTGTAACAATACATTAATGGAATATGGATGATAGATACAAAATAAATGCCCAAAAAATAAGATAAAGGCTCTAATAGATGATTTCTAGCCAACTCGAAAAAGATTGCTAGAAATACCAAGAAATATACAATGTGACAAATAACCTTGGGGTTAATATGTCACTGCAAAATGGAACTGAATAGAATGAGGCTATGACAGATCTGAAATTATAATTTCCTCCTCCAATGGTATTTCTCAATAGAAGGCTGATCCCTCCATTCAGAAATAGACTCTCCTGATGAGCTCAACGAACCCTCCCAGCAACTACCTCTAAAAAAAATTCAGATTTGGTTTATAGCTGCATTGTGAGGGATGGTAGATGGTTTTCAGGATGCCAAAAATATAGAAATATGCCCAGGAGCCCTCCTTGTTGAACCTCCAATGGATAGGCTACCTCTCCACTAAAAAACAAGCCCATAATTGGCGTTACATGATCCTCCTTTGCTGTACCTTACAACACAACCCAGTTCTAAAGAGAAACTGCACTGTAGTTGAAGGAGGTAGCTTGGCTAGAATGTAGGAATGAGGAAATGCAGCCCAATGAACCTCTCCTTCCCTGAGGATGAGTTAGTGATTCCCGATCAGGAACACCCTTGTGCTAAAGAACACAAAAAACCCCGCTAAACAGCTAAAGGATGCAAAGTCTAAATAGACCAATATCAAATAATAATCTAAAAACATCAATAAAAATGGATTCCATCCCCTCCATATATAGTGTGTGGGCATTCTCACATTGGGTCCCATCCATAAATGCCACCAAGCTCATGCAAGTTGTCCTCCACTAAAACTGTGATTCCTTATAATAAATGCCACTCCTCCATGACAACGCTATTGATTTGGTCAAAGTTGACCTATTCAACATGTATCCCCTCCAATCCACACCCAAAGGTGCTTAATCCATATGCTTATTCTTCCTCCTTTCACATTAGGTTTGTTATTATTCCTTCTAAGGATATTTATTGGCCTCCCTACCCACTTATTCACCTACGTAGTGATAAAACAAACTATAATATTCCATTTAGATGAAGGCTAATTTTTTGGAATATTACAATCCTGCCCTCCAAAATTTTTCTTGTCCTCAAGCAATTGCAAGGATATGGAAAAATTATCGTTTCCTCCTCTTGTAGCCTCCTCTTCAAATCGTCCCCACCACTGCTCAAAATAATCTGCAATAAATCTGCCTCCCAATGGTTCCTCCCAAGTATGCAAAACCAAATGGCTCACATCATGAGAAAGTGGAAGGTGTAAGTGGAAAAATTCTTGCTGTACATTGGCCTCCTCAAGGTTGGAGTGATGAAAAACATAGGGGATCTCATTCCCAATGAGAGAATCCCATACCCATGCTATAATCGAAATGAAATGAGCCATTCTAGATAGCTCATCAATGAAATCCTCAACCCCTAGTTCATGAAATGTATTGGGGCTGCATGGAGAGATTATATTTTTCCACCCATGTTGTTTTTGTCTCCATTTATGGTATTTATGGGGCTACTGCTGATCTTGGGATGAAATATTACGGTCTCCACGAATGTCCCAAGTTACCCCACCAATCAAAACATCCATGAAGTGCCTCTCCCAAGAACTCAAGTTCTCCAAATGGCTCCTCCCACATGAAGACAAGAGATATAGTGTGGTAATCATGGCCTGCCTATTGTTTCTCCTGAAACATGAAACATATGAAGTATGGAGAATCATGCTCCCAATGGGCACCTCCAACTCTTGTGCCATCCTCTCAACAAAGCCTCCCATAAGAATGAGAACATCATCAATATATGGAAGCAAAAACAAATAAAAACAAGTTTCCATATGACAATCGGGAGGTGGATCATAGTTCCACATGTGGAACCAGCAACAGTGCATCCCCTTCCGGCCTCAAAAAAATGTATAACAAGTGTCTTTTCAGCCACTTTTTTTGCTGCCACAATCATCCTACAAGAGGGGATCATAAAAGTAAAATTTGGTGCCAATGGTGCACACCAAGAATCATGTGGCATCTCCCACAAACCACCAATATAATGGCCAACATCAATGCTGCAAATGGCCTCCATTACAACACAATACAATATAAAAGAAGGAATTTTCCTCCTTGGAACAATATGTTGCTCACAAAATGTAAAGGAGTACAAATCATAATGTAAAAATCTACATCCTCTACTATGTACTTTGGTCATTGAGACGAAATGGATCGACTGAAAGTTCTCCCTTACTCTCAATGAGTAGGGAAGTGGTTGTGAAAACCTATCCATCATCATCCGGGCTATGAATATCTCCATATGATGATATACATCCTACTGGATTCCCTCCCAAGTGAACTCCTCCATCAATGAATTATATGCATCAAAGTTCACGGAAATAAGCTCCACATGTGCTGCATGTAACAACTTCTCATTGAGCTCAGAAGCTCTATTCAAGAAGACTCTGCCATAAGAATAGATGACCCCATCATCCACCATGTATCTATAATGTCCCTTTGGGTCATCAAGAATCATGCAAGCACTAAGATCCTTGGATTACTCTACCAAAAGTTGAGACCTCCAACATGGATCAATCCTCCATAGAGACATCACTGAGGATCTGAAATGTGAAGCTCCTCACATGTTGTTGTCTTTTTATTTGACATCCCTCTTGCCAAAGTAATCCTCCAAAGTGTTTTCATGCCCATCATGTGGTTTCTCATGCTCAAGTAGAAGTGGTGACCTTTGGAAGTTGGCCTCCTATGAGAACCTACCCTCCAAAAAGAACCTCCTGATCTTGGCCAATGTAAGCATGAGTGGCCTCCATCTTCTCCAATATGTGGAGGATTCCTTCCTCAAGGGAAATACCCTATGTTTCTCCAAATCCATGGAGTGGTCGCCTTGACCCATGGTGGTGCCATCCTCCATCACTGCAGCAACTTCTGTCAGTGTAGAATATGTAATGAGAGTGGGTAATGTTGCAAATGGGAGAATGTATCCCTCCTCCTTGAGTCTATCCCAAACTCTCTGCGTTGTACTAGACCCTTCCAAAGAATCCACCCCTCTGGGATGTAAGAGTGGTGAAACAAATGGTAAGATGCCTCTCACCAACTCTAGATCTTGTGGCCTCCCAGGTGGAATGCCCCCATGTACTGAGACATCAAGATCTAAAGTAGTCTGTATATATGAGTGGACTGGTTTGTCCCTCCTTTCACTGCGCAATACATTATCCTTCTTCTGTGTAGAAACCTCTTGAAATAGATAAGGGTGAATGATCATCATCCCTTGATGTTGATCCTTCTTTCCTTCTTCTCCTTCCATCTTCCAAGTCTTACAATCCATAAAAAATGATACAAGATGCTCAGGAATTGTGCTTTGGTTCCCACATGTTAGATCATTTGGAACTCCTTGCAAAGACACAAGGGCTCCTCTAATGGAATAAATAGCTCCCTTTCCACCTCCATGTGGTGATGGAACTTCTCCTGATGGTACAACGTTGTTAGATCTTCTTTGCTTATCCTCTTCACCAATATTTGAGAATGCCTCATTATCAATGAGAGACCCAAGACCTTGTTCTTCCCTTGAAGGAGGAATCTGCATGTATTCATCTATAGAAGAGGGCTCTCCAAGAAGTGGGGTTCTTTCCCTTGGCAAGGTATTATGCATGTTTTTATCCCCTTCAATATAAATATGGAGTGGAGTTGGTAAAATAGATCCCTCCAACTCATGCAAAGGTTTTAAATTTTTGGGTTCAACAAAATATGTTTCACAATGTTTAATATCAAATATTTTCACTATCTTCTTAGTGAATCCTACATAATTTTTTACATTTGCATGATGAAATGAAGCAGAACTATAAAACCACCAATCATGGGTCATACCTTTAAGGTGCAACACTGCTACTCTAATGGCATCCTCTTCTAAGACTTGGTGTAGCTGAAAATAGGAATCTAGCTCCTTCACCCAAGCCTTGGTTGTGCACTTTGCTGATCCATCAAAGTTAGATAGACCTATTCTACCTCTCTTGCTTCTGTCATGGTTGCTAGACCTTATGTATTCCTTGAGTTGGAAAAACCCTTGGAAGTCCAGGTGCTCTTTGAATCTCCAAGATTGAGACTCATACTCCTGAAGATAATCACTTAAGGTTTCCTCGCTTGGTGTATCTTCTTCCTCCATTGCTCTTGTAGTGATCATGGGAAACAAAATTCACTGTGGATCTGCATGTGTAGTTGAATGATGACACCCATCATGTGAATATTTAGGACTTGCCTCACCTTCAAACCCTCTTGGAAATTTTCTACACCTCTCCCTTTTCATCTCCTTGATATCTTCCCTGATATTTTTCATAGTTTGAAAAAGAAGCTGGGAGAGCCTTTCTTCCTTAATTTCTCTAAATAATGGAGTCATGCCTTTGTTTCTTTTGTACAACTTCTCTTTTTTGTGAGAATATTATCCTCCTAATGGCATAATGTCTTGAGTGCACAGGTTGAGCTAAGGTTATGCTCTGATACCACTGTAATATTCCAGAATGGAAATAGTAGCAATACAAGACATAATAATGTAAAACACAAAAATTATGAACATGTAATAAGAGGGATCAATATGTGGCCATAATTTTATTCATATATCAACAAAAATATACAAAACTATCTTGAGGTTCAAGCCACTCAAGCAATAAGGACAAGCCTCCAATGATTAGAACAATAAGCACATGAATTTCCGCTACTGTATAGAATGCCAAAAAGTAGTGACAACGCTGGCTATATTAGTGTAGCTACTACTGTAAACATACATTAATGGAATATGGCTGATAGATGCAAAATGAATGCCCAAAAAAGAAGATAAGGGCTCTAATACATGATTTCTAGACAACCCGGAAAAGATTGCTAGAAATACCAAGAAATATACAATGTGACAAATAACCTCGGGGTTAATACGTCACTGCAAACTAGAACTGAATAGAATGAGGCTATGACAGATTTTAAATTATAATTTCCTCCTCCGATGGTATTTCTTAATAGAAGGCTAATCCCTCCCTTCAAAAATAGACTCTCTTGATGAGCTCAATGAACCCTCCCAGCAACTGCCTCTAAAAATAACGCAAATTTGGTTTATAACTACACTATAAGGGATGGTAGATGGTTGGATCGATGCAAAAAAATATATAAATATGCCCAGGAGCCCTCCTTGTCGATCCTAAAATGGATAGGCTACCTCTCCACTGAAAAACAAGCCCATAATTGGCTTTATGTGATCCTCCTTTGCTGCACCCTGTAACACAACCTAGTTCTAAACAGAAATTGTGCTGTAGCTGAAGGAGGTAGCTTGGAAAAAATGCTGGAATGAGGAAATACATCCCAATGAACCTCTCCTTCCCTGAGGATGAGGTGAACCTCTCCTTCCTTGAAGATGAGGTAGGGATTCCCGATCAGGAACACCCTTGTGCTAAACACCACGACAAACCTCGCTAAACAGCTAAAGGATGCAAAGTCTAAAAAAACCAATATCAAATAATAATATCAGAACATGAATAACAATGGCTTCCATCCTCACCATATATAGTGTGTGAGCCTTCTCACATTAGGTCCCATCCATAAATTCCACCAAGCTCATGCAAGTTGTCCTCCACTAAAACTACGTTGTCTTATCATAAATTCCACTCCTCCATGATAGCGCTATTGATTTGGTCAAAGTTGACCTATTCAACATGTATCCCCTCCAATTCACACCCAAAGGTGCTTAATCTAGCTACTTATTCTTCCTCCTTTCACATTAAGAGTGTTATTATTCCTTCTAAGGAGATTTATGAGCCTCCCTACCCACTGATTCACCTACCTAGTGATAAAACAAACTATAATATGCCATTTAGTTGAAGGCTAAATTTTTGGAATATTACAATATATATTTTCTAGAATGCAATTTTAAAATTTTATGATTGTTTGACACATCTAAGAACACCTAGAATCTTATTATTGTTTTTATATATATATACATCGATATGTATTGTACTTAAATTGTCTTAACATATATTCAAACATGTACTAAATCTTTTTTATGTACATATATTCATGTGAAATTTTTTTTGTTTGTAAAATGACAACTCAAATTTTAAAAACAAAACATTATATCACAATCACATGCCAAATGTAGTTAAACCATCCAAAAATTGAGTTTAAAAAAAAAAACATTATATCACAAAATTACTTCACGTGCCAAATGTAGTTCAACTATCCAATAAAAACAAAACATTACATCACAATCACATGCCAGATGTAGTTCAACTATCCAATAAAAACAAAACATTATATTACAATCACATGCCAAATGTAGTTCAACCATCCAAAACTTGAGTTTCGAAAACAAAACATTATATCACAACATTATTTCACATGCCAAATTTAGTTCAACTATCCAATAAAAACAAAACATTATATCAAAAGCACATGCCAAATGTAGTTCAACCATCCAAAAATTTAGTTTTAAAACAAAACATTATATCACAACATTACTTCACATGCCAAATGTAGTTCAACTATCCAATAAAAAAAAACATTATATCACAATCACATGCCAAATGTAGTTCAACTATCCAATAAAAACAAAACATTATATCACAATCACATGCCAAATGTAGTTCAACCATCCAAAACTTGAGTTTTAAAAACAAAACATTATATCACAACATTACTTCACATGTCAAACATAGTTCAACTATCCAATAAAAACAAAACATTATATCACAATCACATGCCAAATGTACTTCAACCATCAAAAACTTGATTTATAAAAACAAAACATTATATCACAACATTACTTCAAATGGAAAATGTAGTTCAACTATCCAATAAAAAGAAAACATTATATCACAATCACATGCGAAATGTAGTTCAACCATCCAAAACTTGAGTTTTAAAAACATAACATTATATCACAACATTAATTCACATACCAAATGTAGTTCAACTATCTAATAAAAACAAAAATTTATATCACAATCACATGCCAAATGTAGTTCAACCATCCAAAAGTTGAGTTTTATAAACAAAACATTATATCACAACATTACTTCACATGCCAAATGTAGTTCAACTATCCAATAAAAACAAAACATTATATCACAATCACATGCCAAATGTAGTTCAACCATCCAAAAGTTGATTTTTAGAAACAAAACATTATATCACAACATTGCTTCACAAGGCAAATATAGTTCAACTATCCGATAAAAACAAAACATTATATCACAATCACATGCCAAATGTAGTTCAACCATCCAAAACTTGAGTTTTAAAAACAAAACATTATATCACAAAATTACTTCGCATGCCAAATGTAGTTCAACTATTGAATAAAAAGAAAACATTATATCACAATCACATGCCAAATGTAGTTCTTCCATCCATATAGATTAATTTTATATTTAAAAAATAAAATGAGAACTTGAGTTGTAAAAACAAAACATTATATATGACAATATGTGATCACATGCCAAATGTAACTATCCAAAGTTTAAAATCATTCTTGATAAGAGTAAATGTAGTTTAAAACTATATATCCAAACAACAAAATATGTCCAAAATTTGTATCTCACATGAACAATATATATATATATATATATATATATATATATATATATATATATATATATATATATATATATATATATATCTATGTATGTATGTATGTATGTATGTATGTATGTATGTATGTATGTATGTATGTATGTATGTATGTATGTATGTATGTATGTATGCATGCATGTATGTATGTATGTATGTATAGTGTTACAACTATCAAGCTATATAGAAAAGTAAATATATGATTACATAGATAAGAATATATATAAAAAAGTAAATTTAAGACTAGATCTATCAAATATAATGTTGCACACATGTGCATCTTCCATCAAATACATATGGATCTAGTGTCTTCGCCAAAAAAGCCTTGATCCTCGAGCTATCCTCTGAAGCATGGGGAACCTGTACACAATGTGTACAAACATTAAAATTTAATGTTTTAAAATTGAAGGATAATATAGAACTTCATGTAAAAAAACAAAATGTAAAAAAAAAAAAATCATGCAATACCTCATGAGGTTCCCTCTCCATTGTGCTTTGTTTCTCGTCCATTAAAACTTCCTCCACAGTAAACTGTACAATATACATGTACAAGTATATATATATATATATATATATATATATATATATATATATATATATATATATATATATATATATATATATATATATATATTAAAAAATTTCAAATGAAAATGCATATATAAACTTATTTTCAATAATGTTAAAAAAAAGTTAAACAACTTGCTCAAATGGTTCAAATGGTGTGGATGTTCCTATCTCCATCATGCTCTCCATCGCTAGAGTCTGTCTATGGAGAAGGGAAATCATCTCCAGGAACCTAAAATTCAAAAATTTTAAAAGTATAAAATAACTCAAGATCTATATCTCGATTTATAATAAAAATTTTGAACTTCAATTCATAATTTATAACTTGAACATATATTTAAGTGAAAAATTGTATATTTGTGATGGTGGATCTGGCACATCTCGTAAGGGTGGCTTCGAAAGAAAATCTCTAGAAACCTAAAATTCAAAAAATTTAAAATAACTCAAGATCTAGAGATGTCATTTTTTAATGAAACTTTTGAGCTGGAATATATAACTTAGAAACATATTTAAAGGTGAAAAATTTTTCATACTTGTGATGGTGGATTTGGCACATCTCCCAAGGAATAATAAGGTACTTCCATCCCAAAAACATCGGAAAAAATCAGAATCTGTTAACATTTAATTATATATACATGTAGATGTGTGCACAGTTATTTATTTAAAAAATATGTCATCATGTTTCGATATATATAATAATAGATAAAAGATAATTGTACATCATCGTGTTCACTTAAAAAACACTAACATTTGCCAACATATCATCTTGATGGTGAGAACCATTTTTATTGTGTGATTGATGGTGAGACCCATCTTGATTGTGTGAACTAGAGGCTTCGACCCTGATATTAACATCATCTTCGTTCATAAAGCGTGACAACTAAAAATTGTGTTAACATATAATGATACATTTTTGTTAGAATAATTTATACAAATAAATGTATGCATATATGTATTTATTACAAATTGTATGTGTGTTAAAATAATCACCCAAACCATTAACACATACCAATCCCATGCCCTCTTGCTCATGAATAATTAGGTCCTACCAACCATTGCGTGAATTCTTTGCATATGTTCTGAGATCTTCAACGCTCATGTTGTCTATCTCTTCATCTGTATAATACAAAAAATTAGCATGTGAATTCTCACGTGCTCTTTGTCAATTCATACAAACATCAACTCCACCTAGCCCACTCTGAACATTGTCAATGATGGCATCCCTTGCTTCTTGACTAATTTGAGAAGTGGCATCCATCTCTGATAATAAGGAGATCATGTATTTTTCTCAAAACTCAAATTTCTCGGAACTGTACCAAACTCAAGCGACTGAAAAGGTCTTGTCGTTACGATTCCGACACCACAAATGGTTCGAAAAATTGATGTCGTATGAGGAAGATATCGTGTTCTATCCGTTTTCCCAAACATCTAAATTTTTTTGACTGGGATGCCCAATCAGTATGCAGGTACAGTCAACAGGTGCCATATTATGGGGAATATTCCCTTTTCTGACAGCTAATCAGAATTCGATACGTGGCTGAATCTGGGCCATTGATTTTGGTTGTACAAAGTTTCATTTCTAACCGATGATGGAGTTATACGTTTTTGAAATGGGTTGTTGGATCAGAGACACGTGGCAAGCCTAGAGGCTACCGCATGTCCTCAGGAGGCTATGATCAAATTTTGGTGGAGTAAGGGGGGGGGGGGGTGGGATTGACCCCGCTAACTCCGGATGCGCACAAAGACCTCCAACCATCTCCGCTATCTAATGGTTCTTACCATGTATAGTCACCCGCTTTATTTTATGTTGTAATTTTGTTACAGTCGTGGGGGGGGGGGGGGGGGGACCGCTAGCGATCCTAAACCACTAGCGGCCCTGTGGTATTGATCACATGGAACAGTGTAAAACCATAGCAACAAACCTTTAAAAGGACGGTTGCAACAAACCTAAACTTCGACGGTCGGTGAGCATGGCCACATGTAATGATGTGACATTAAACTGCAATATGAAGGTTATCCAAACTGTAACTTCCGGTGGTAAAACCATTACGATCACATGGCATTGTTTGTGGAAGGTTAATGCGACGATTATATAAAAACTTAACTTTGATGTCAACGACTCTAACAAACACCTGTCACATGGCGGCAGTAAAAGACGGTTAGTTAAAAAAAATTCAGAACTCCAACTTTGGGTTCCTACTACTGTTGCAGAGTTCAAACAGTTTTAACCGTGATTTTAAAGGCAGGGGGTGCGCATGTGACCACCCCGCCCAAATCATTTAATGTCAATTCTAACGGTCTTATCCGGCGGAGCTATGAGGCACCCTAAAATTTAGGGTTTTTGCTAATTTTAGCCACAGTTAAATGCATTCTTCAGTTTTGGTGGAGCTTTTCTAGCTAATATTGGGAAAAATTCATTGGGAGGTCAATTTTTGACCAATTTTGGTGAAAGAAGAGTCTACCTAGACTAACTTGAGAATGTTGGAGGCACTGGTGTAGATAAAACTACCATTAGAGGCTTGTAAACAAATGTAATTTGCGAGCATAATGGAAAAGAGGGACATGCCATTGGGAGTTGGACGAGTAGATGTAACCCAGGAGAGCTGAACTGCTTCATCATGCCTGTTGGCTTGAGGGGTCTTGACCTAGGTTCAGAGGTTAAGGTTTTCCGACAAACCCCTATACTACTGGCCCTTTTAGCAGTGACCTGCTTGCGCAGGTTAAAGTCTCACCCGAAGTAGTATGGGATAGTGCTGGAACCAGGTTTCCGCACCCTGAGAGAGGGTAGGTGTGTCAAGAAGATCTGTGTTCCCAGCTTATCAAGCTCACACTTAACAGATCTAGTTACAGGCTTATAGAATAAAGCATAGATCTAATAATTACCTTTACGTACACGTCTGTAATACCAATATATTGGCACAAAAATTATAATCGCAGTGACTAACAGATCATAGATTCATATAAAATTAACAAAGATACGTTCGCAGCTATCAAACAGATACTTACAAAGCTTAATCATACAACCCAAGTTCGCATAAATAATAATAAAGCAGATCCAGATAACATCAGATATCAAGTGTACTTCGCATATATATTAATACCAAAATCTTCTTACATCCAAAAATACCTCCTGCGCACATAGCCAATAGGGTCCACACACAACAGGACTGAGGAGTTTCGTGCACACAGCCAGTAGGATTCCTTCCCCAAAGAACCCCACAACAGATCTAAAAATTCTCTCCTAACATCAATCTCAATTATTTCCTACCTTAGACTCAAAAAGGTTCAGCTATTTATATCGATTTAGCCTATGCAACCAATGGTTCGCAAACCATGGTTTGCGGACTCTTAGTCTACCCTTGACCCATTACAATTCCTATGGGTCTTTGATCCACCCAGAAACCCCTGCGATAGACTAAATAATACAAAAAATATACAAAAATGGACAAAATTCGCAGCTTTAGGAGACCCTGCTCCAACAGCCCCCAACACAATCTTGTGACTCGTCTCAAGTCACTGTGATTATGGGGTCTCCACCTGCACCCGCGACAGTCTGATTACTTCAGCCAATGGAGGCAACACACCTTCACTCTATGCTGCATCATTTTGCACAATGTCGACCAATTTCTATGAAATCGGACCTTCCATCGCAGCTGTGACACTCTCGAGAGTTTGATTTAACTGCTTAATAGCAACATCAACATCCTGTGAGAGTTTGAGGGCTTCATGAGCCCAAGGCTTCAAGTGGTCACCAAGGACCTTATTCTTATGTTGAAGCTCATCCATATCATTTTGGAGGGTGTGGCTGGTTCCCAGCCATGCCAAGCACTGAGAAGGAACCAAAGTGGGAAGGGTGGCTTCTATATGTTTGAAATATTCTTCCTTCTGCTACAAGTCCTGGTTTATTTTTCGCAGGATCAAGTCACACTGGACCTTGTTCCATATCTGTATGGCTATTTTTAGTAGTTGGGCACCCTATGTAATCTATCTTATGATGACATTCATAGCTGCAATAACCAATGCAGCTCGTTGGGCCCATACCTCTGGAGGCGTTTCGGGGTGCAAATTAGCCTGCAGATTAGCGATTTGCTGCTCCATTTCTACATTAACCAGCTGAACTTCCATCTTGGAGGCCTTCAATGTTGCAACCAACCCTTCAATATTAGCCTAGGGAGTGGCTGTGGTCGAAACTTCTGCTGGAACATTTGCGCAGACTTGGTGAATCAAATGTTCTAGCTCTGTTTTCTTTGCGGTGGCGAGGCACACTTCAGTAGCCTTTGCACAGATTGGTTGTTCAGCCACACCAAGCTGTTGGTTTGCTTGTTGGTATCGATGGTGAATTTCCTGAAATAAGGAGGTGTGGAGACCCTGTAATGCTATGTGTGGTAGATTTGTGAAATTCAGCTGGACGTCTGTACTGGCCTAGACTTGCATTCCCAGGTCGGGTGGACTGATCACAAGGGTTGCGCCCAGTACATGATAGAGGTGGATTTCTTCTATAACTAGCGCAGTACTGCTGGTTGCTAAGGGTATACGTACCTGAATCACACTAGTCTGTAGCATTTCTGTTTTCAACTGGAGGGCATGGAGCTTGACCTAAAGAGTGTCGATCGCAGCTTTCTTCTGTTCCTCTAAGGCTAACCATTGATCTTTTGTGGTCAAAATGACCTCATCAAAAATCTGTTCGAGGTCCCCATCGATCAACATGACTGTCTCATCTCCTTCTGCCCATTGCGAGCGCTTCTTCTTCTGGGGTCCTTTAATAGGCTCGCTTGTTCTCTTCGTACCTCGGGGGGAGGCAAGTCCTCCCGTATTCAATCCTTCTGTACCCAGGTTTGGTGGCGAATCGAGTTGATTTTTTGCTTCTGCGTCCTTCTCAGTGGTACGTTTCTGCTGTGCATATTTTTGTGCTTTGTTGCATGTGTCCTTCTCAGTGCCCTTGCTCACGCCTCTGGTATCTTTGAGGACGACAGGTGGGATTACTTTTGATGTGCTAGTTCCTTCAGTTCCCTTCACGCTAGTTTTGAAGCCGATCTTCCAGTTAGGAGGCCAGAGTGTAATGACGTTGTCAATTTCTTCATCCACCACCATATAAGGGAGCGAATTCCAAGCTTTATCCTTGTGTGCTCTGATCTGGATGTTGTGAATAGTGATCTGGAATGTCACAATGCCCTTGTATATGTCACACACGGCAGGCGACAACTGTGGTCGGGAGTTAATGGCTACGACCAAGCTACTCTAAAAGAGGACCCAGAAAAATTGGTTGTCCTTTAGACGTTGCAGATCCTTAGAATCCCATAAGTGCGCATAACGAGCCCCTTCACACATGTTCGGGGTAAGCTCAGGGAGGAATGACTCTGCAAGGGCTTTCGAGGCAACCAACACTATGAGAAACAGTAATGAGGAATTAAAAAAGGCGTGGACCTACTCCTAGGACTCGCAGAAATTAGCTAAAAACTCATCACACAAATACTGGGCCCAGTTAAAACATAACCCTTTCTCGCATTGGCTCGCTAACTGAATTACGTAGGCGGGGGCAGAGGTGACCTAAAATTTTCTCATCATCTTGCATGCCAACAACATGGTTCCCAATTGCGTGCCTCGGTCGCTAATGGACTTGAATATAAAACCCCGAGTATTTCGCTCCACATGGTAGGTTTTGCACACATACTCAGTAGTTTCCCCCTCATAATTTTTTCCCACGCGCTCCAGAGGATTCAGTCTGTTCATGGGAAGGCCAATAATTCTATGAACCAGTACAACATTGATGGGGATCCTGTCTTGGATCCACAAGCAGCCATCATGAATTAGGGTGAGCAACTGTCAGGCTAGCCAATTTGTGACGTGGTAGTGACCAAAGTGTGGCATACTTAGTAAGTTCAAGAGCCCGGACCCGACCAATCCACGCACCCAGCAGTGGGGAATAATTTTTATCACATCATCTTCCTGAATCGTGTCAAATATAACTCAGGTGCCAGCTTAGGGAAGGCCTTCAAACTAGCTAAGTTTTGATCATAAAATTTTATCTCGTGAATATTTCCAATAGGTTCACCAATGACAGGGACCTCTCCCGGGGTCATTGGCATCTACAGATAAGTGATCAGGCCATCAAGGTTCTTTGACATGCACGTTGTGGTCCTGCGCGACCAGATGAAGGGAGGTAACTAGTTGATCGGGCTGGCAGGCTGGGCCTCCTCCTGAGTATTATGTTCCTGGGCATCACCCTTTGGGGATTTTACATTACGCGGGGAAGTATGGAGCTTCCCTACAGCCCATTTTGCAGGTTTCGGGGGTTTTCCTGAGCCTTCTACCTTTTCCTTTCCCTTCTTTGTGACCAGCATGGATAGAACTTCTTCAGCCTTAAACTTAGTCTCCACCACTTCCTCAGTTCCTTGTTCCTCTGAGGTCACTAGTTCCGAAGGTTCAGTAGGGTTCGTAGCCATCATCCTAGTGCAAAAGGAAAAATTGGGATTGCTAATATCAGAGGGAGTAGTTTTCTCTGACATGAAAGAGATGCTATAGGCACAGAAATTCTTACAACACAAATTCGGCAAGGAAAAACATGCCAAGTACAAGCTATTCAAGCGATACGGAACCCTTGTCTGATCTAGCTTGCCTGTTTTGCAACTTTGGCAATTGCCCAATGGTAGGGTAAAATTCACTTGGAACTTAAAATCAAGTAAACGGTAAAACATCTCCATAAATTTCCTCATTAAATGTCGGTCGCTCGCTCCTTCCAATGGTAATTTTTTTTTTAACCCATTTGACTATTCCAACGGCTAGTTTTCGCACCCTTGGTGCACTCAGTGTACTCTACGCTCCCAGCACACCCCTGGGCATTGAGCATACCTCCTGTGTTCCCAACACACCTACTATGTTCTAGGTTTATTCCTTCTAAATTTATCCCTACGGATTTCTCCTGTGCGAAGCATGGTACCTGTTGCGCTTACCTTCCCTGGTGGGGCTATCACACTTCATAATGCTACTCTGGCCATATAGTCATTTGATCTAATATGGTTGGAGCCGAATTCCATTGATATATCCAGGTAGCATATCACCGCATAGGGCAGCTAATCGCATAACTCCACCGTTTGTGATTTCCTTAACTGTATAGGTCCCCAGCCAGTGCTGTCGGAACTTCCTTGGGTGTTTCGTAAATTGACTATCATATAACAGGACTAAGTCAACCTCTGCAAAGGTTTTTTGAGGAATATGTTGATTTTGTTAGGCCTTATCGTGTGCCTTTTGAACCTGCTGATGGAAGTTGGCGATGAAGCAGTCTTCCTCCAAATCCACGAGCTGTGCTAACCTCTCCTTCATGATATCAGATTTGGCCATATTTGTGAAGGCTACGATGCACAAGCTAGGAACAATATATTCCATGGGCATAATGGCATCCTTACCATAGACCATCCTAAACGGTGTTTTCCCTGTCAAATTCTTACAAGTGGTTCGGTAAGCCCATAAAATAGACGGAATGCACACATCCTAGTCGCTGCGATCGACATTACAAACCTTGATCAGTGCGCACTCCAAGAACTTATTAAAAGCTTCGATTGCATTGTTTTCCTGAGGATGATACAGAGTGCTTTTCTCATGATTGATCTGAAATTCTTCTATCAAGGCCTGTATGGTTTCATTGACAAAGTGCATACCTTTATCACTCATCAAGATTTTCAAACATCCAAATTTGGTCAGAATCTGCTCAAAGATGAAATGTGTAGTGGTATCTTTAGTCCAATCCTTTACTTCTTGTGCCTCATCTCACCTAGTTACATAATCAATAAAATTTATAATGTAACATGCACCTATCTTCTTTCTGGGTGGGTTGATAGGTCCTACGAAATCAATGGCCCACTTTTCAAATTCTTGTAGGGCCACTTGCGGTTGGAGGGGCATCTCATGCCTGTGCGATGGCCTTCCGGTGCATTGGCATGTATTGAAGGCCTTAAAATAGTCTTGATAGTCACTATGCAAGGTAGGCCACCATAATCCAGCTCTCAAGATCTTTCATGTTGTGGCATTCCCTACGTAGTGACCTCCTGCCACCCCGTCATGGGCTTCTGCCAAGATAGCATGTCATTCATGTTCCAAAACATACCTTTGCAACACTTCATCTGCTCCCATCTTATAAAGGTGACCTGTGATGATGGTAAAGTCCACAACGCGGGTTACCAATTCTTTCTTCTGTTGCACTGAATACTTCGTGGGTGCCATGCCTGTAGTCAGGAACTGAATAATGTTAGTGAAGTGTGCATCGAATACCTGAATAACAAACAACTGCACATCAAGCAATCCTTCCTCTAGGTTAGTTGTTTCCTCACCAGTATCAATTTGGGACAAGTGGTCTCGCCCACCTTTCAACCTCTTTGGTTTGACAATGATTTCAAAGTTGTACTCCTGGAACAACAGAAGCCATCGACAGATCCCCCCCCCCCCCCCCCCACACAGGCTTATTCACCAGGTACTTCAAATCCGAATGATCTGTAAACATTTTGAAGTGTCCCCCTAACAGGTAATGCCAATACTTCTGTAATGCATAGACCATGGCCAATGCCTCTCGCTCCATGGTGGCATAGTTGCGCTTCGGACCTAAGATTTTTTGACTATCAAATGTAATTGGGTGATTAATGTCTCCCTCACTAGGCTACATAATGACCGCTCCTAGGGAAATTCTAGAAGCATCAACATGGACATGAAATACCTTCACCCAATTAGGGAAAATAAGGATAGGTGTAGATACCATCATTTCCTTGAGTAGCTCAAAGCTCTTTTGACACTTGTGATCCCAAAAGAATGAAACATCCTTCTTAAGCATTTTTTCCAAAGGAGCTTTGATCAACGTGTATCCCTAAATGAACTTTCTGTAATAGCCTGTATGTCCGAGGATCAAACACAGCTGCTTCTCAGTCATTGGGAGTACCAGATTGATGATCACTGCAACTTTTGCAGGGTCCACCATTAGCCCTTGTTGACAAATTGTGTTCAAGCAAGATTCCGAAGGGCATGCAGAAGATACACTTCTTGATATTCAGGGAAATCTAGTGCTTCCAATAGGCATCCAACATCATGCATAGGTTCTAAACGTACGTCTTTACTAAGCCAAAGACAATCCAATCATCAAAGTATACCTCCAAAAATTTATGAATGAACTCTTTGAATACTGCTACTACTACCCGTGAGAAGATACAAAGAGAATTTTTAAGCCCAAACGGCATGACCGTATACTGAAAGGATCCCCATTCAGTGGAAAATGTAGTTTTATTGCTATCTTCAGGTGCAATTCTGATCTGATGGTACCCTGAGAACCCATCAGTGAATCAATATGCCTCCTGGCCTTCTACGCTATCTAGGATCTCATTGAAGAATGGTGTTGGAAAAGGATCATGTACGCATGCAACATTCAAATTGCGCAAATCCATGCAGATGTGGATATCCCCCTTCGTCTTCATTTCTTGAACCACCATAGGACTCACCTAGTCTGATTGTTCAACTGATTCATTGATACCCGCATTGAGCACTTTACCAATTTCTTCCCTAACCTTCTTCTTATACTTCGGGTTCAGCTGATAACGGTGCTTCTTTACAGGGTGCACATTTGGTTTCAGTGTGATGCACATAACCCCTAAGTCCCTCGTGATCCCCTTAAGCTCCAAAAACTTTATTGGAAATAAGTCTTGATACTTCGTGAGTAGTTCTGCAATCTTGCATACTGTCTCATCATCCGAGTAATCCCCAATTTTAGCCAACTAGGGTTTCTCTTGCGTACCAATGTTAACTTATTGCAACTTTAGAGGTTTTGTAACACCCACATTATGTAACGAGGGTCCTGCAACTGCATGTTCCCCCTCTGATTCTAGGATGGATAAATTGCGCGAATCTTCATCACACTCTTTTATGGTGATATTGCAGCAGTTGACAATATCCTGCATCTATGTTTCCCATATGGGTATTTCCCATGCTGCATAGGGGCTGGATTCACCAAATACAAAGGTATTGATATCTTGCAGAGCTTCATCAAGTGCCTCTGATCCTCCTGTTAACCCAAATGTCCCCAAAAATTCGTCCTTTAAGGTTTCCCAATGGTGGGTGCATTTATGTAGCTCTGCATCTAAGTAGCATGCGGTGGGAATTGGTCCCAAGGCATGAATAAAAAAGTGAACCCATTCTTCTGTAGTGCGATCCCACCATTTCTCCATACAGGTGGAAAAATGTTCCCGTGGATCCCCTGGGCCAAGAAATATCTTAACGTGCACATCAATTGGATGCTCAAATCATAGGATCATCATATCCCGACATTCTTTCCAATCTTGGAATTCCCCCTTATGCGTGTCCACCATCTTTCATGTGTTGCGCGCAAAGCTAGGTTAAGGGCCCATAGCCTCCATTCTCTTGGAACCTCAGCTTCAAATGTCCGCAAAAATTCTTTTATTCTACTAGAATCATCAAAGTAGGGTATTTCTCTTACCTTTGAGGATATGCAGCGGAAGTCCCTTGTGATTTGCAGGAAGCGACACATAGAGACATCATGTAACCGGTTTTTCCAATTTTCCATTTCTTCATCGTAGTCGGAAAATCATTTGTTATCCATTTCCAAGCAAAGCACACCATCGGCCATATGATTGATCCAGTCTTCATCCCTCGTAGTTAACTTATATATGTGATCCACTTCTTCTTCCTCACACACTGGCTCTGTATACCTTTCTCCTTTTGCAGGATATAGCGGTAATACCACCCGTGTTCCTTCACTTTTAAACACCATGCTTATCTTTTTCAAATCGATAATATTGCCCATATCTATGGCCCAATCCAATCCTAGGAGCGCAGGATAGGGGTCCACATCTTCTACAATCTGAATGACCTCGAAGTTAGCCCGAACCTTAACCACTACAATATCTACCACAATATTTCATAATCTCCCCAATGGTATGATATTCTGCTGATTAGCGATGCACAACTGGATAGTGTACCATTCTAGCTTAGGTTCTCCCATTCGATGCCAAGTTTTCTTAGGTAGTACATTCGCATTTGAGCCTAGGTCTAGAATAACCTGATCCATCTAATAGTCACCAATCTGCATCGTTAACTGCATCTTCCTACCCGTGCGTCTCTTATGCTTATATAGCTTGTGTACGTCCTTAGTTTCCATAGCTGGGGTTGTTCTTTCTGTGCAGCTGTCTATCAAAGCTTGGATGTTCTCTACGACACTTTGGTTGTGCAACAACTTCATACATGCCTACAGGAATGGTTTGACCTCATCATCTTCTTTGAGGTTTGCTGGGGCTTGAGGAGTAGATTCCGAAGCCTTAGCAAAGTCTTAGCGAGCTGCGAAAAAGGTTTCTTTTTCCTTTTGTAAGTCCAAACCTTCTTATTTAATGGTTGCTTTCCAGATAAGAGGCTCTGCCTCAGCTTTCTCCACAGCTCCTCTAGTGGCCATGCCGCTACGTGTTATAACATTAACACTCGGTCCTTCATCTTGAGGTTCTCCCTTGACCCTTTGAAGTTATGCATAGGTGTCTGCTGCTTCCCTGCATCTTGGCTATCAGAATAGGGAAATCTTCAATCACATGATCTAGCTACCTACAATATCTATAATATTGTCTTGCAGGGTTCATGCAATCTCTTGCAAAGTGCCTAATTTATCCACAGTTATAGAAAATCAGTTGTCCTCTCCCCCTACCCATGCTTCCACCTCGGCCCCCTCCCCTACCCCTAGTAGGGGAGTTACCCAAATCAGAGGGGGATCTTAGTGAAGAACGGTCTGATTGTACCCAATATAGGTTTCCTCTGTCTATAATCAGATCATACATCTTAAAGTTCTGCTCTTCATGGCCTACAAATCTATAGAACCTGCACCATTTTTGCTTTATTTCTAGGACATATGTAGTAAGGAGGGGGTAGTGGTTGGTATCGTGAAACCCCGCAACGCGACAATCATCACACCACTACACTGACCCACTTGGCCCTGCAGCTTCCCTAGGATGCAACAGGTTGGGTCCCCCAGCCTGGATGTAGTCTGCTAATAGAGGAAAATTATCTCTGGTGTGGCAATTCACCCTCCATTGTATGCACCATCTTTCAGGGCTTACCTCTGTTCCTTGTTCCTTCAACAGATTTTGGATCTCCATGTGCATTCCTTATAAAAATCCTTGTATTTTTTGTACTCCTAACTAGGTATCATCCCTTGGCACAACCTCCAGCTTCATAGCAATCTCCAAGGCCTTCTCCTACGACTCAATGGCTTGATGACCCATTGGTACGCGTAGGTGGGGAATCAACATAGCAATGAACCATTCCGTGTGTTTTCTATCATCATAAAGAAATCCTCCTTCTCTAATTACCTTCTTTAACCGTTGGTCAACCTCCCATATAGACTCAGTCGGTCCTTGCTTGAAATATTTCAGATCGTTCACTATCTGAGAGTAGGAATTAGGCTTGTTGAACTATCTTTCAGATCATTCACTATCTGAGAGTAGGACTTAGGCATTCTTAATTTGTTCGATGGCTGCATTCACATGCTGGTAGATGTATCCCATATACCAGTCCAAGGATCTCCCCTCAAAGGCAAGGGATAGCTATGCCCTTTTCATAGCATCACTAGCCACATTCTGTGCAGTCCATACTGATCCCGCGACAAACCAGAACTGATCCATATCTTCATCTCCTATGCCCTTGAAGGTGGATAGCTTCATGTGTGAGGCCATATCACCTTCTGTTGATGGTAGAGGCGAGTTCTTACCCCTATGAGGGTTCGATGGTGGCATAGACGGAGAGCTATGCGCAGTAGAATTTCTTACTAGATTGTAGATAGATTGATCTCCTTCTTGATTAGTTATGTAATATTTACCACTGCATGTTGTACCCTCACTTTGATCGGAGCTCATTCACTCTGTATGAATACACAGAATTCTCTTTTCACATAATAAGATCTTAATAAGTAATGGTAGAGTTTTTAGAAAATTACCCCGGAAACCCTTGAAGAATATTTGTTCCACCTTAGAGTAGGACAAAAATTGATCAATTTCAAATTTTGTCACCTCCTATCACATTGTCCACCCAGTGATCTATCGTGCGAGTGATGGTGTTATCAGTATTTTCTAACTGCTAAATCATCTCTAGGGTCCACTGCATGACCTGTTCGTCCTCCCAACACTTTTGGAAATCTACAAGCCTTGCGAGCCACTCCTGAAGCTCGATCGCAAATGTCACAAAGAAAATTTCGTAGATTTCTATGAAAATTTACTTATTCTTCCACTTCTCTGTGGTTAGCTTTGCACTGCGATTCTCTTTTAATGAGAATTCCTGAATTTTCTTTTCGAACCACTCATCGATCTCTTTCTTCTTAGGTCTCCAATGTGCTCTTGGCATTACTCGATCTCTCTCTCAAAATTCTCCCGGTCCTGGCAACGGAACCATTTTTTGGCTCGAGGGGTCCTAACCCAGTTTCAGAAGTTAAGGTTTGCCAACAAAACCCTATACTACTAGCCCTTTCGGTAGTGACCTGCACAAAGTCTCAACTGAAGTAGTATGGGAGGGTGCTGGAACTAGGTTTCCGCACCCTGAGAGAGGGTAGGTAAGTCAAGAAGATCTATGTTCCTAGCTATCAAGCTCACACTTAATAGATCTAGTTATAGGCTTATATAACAAAGCACAAATCTAATATTACCTTCGCATCCACGTGCGTAATACTAATCTATCGGCACAACAAATTAATAATCGCATCGATTAACATATCATAGATTCATATATATATATATATATATATATATAATTTCACAGCTATCAAAAAGATACTTCTGTAGCTTAATTATGCAACCCAAGTCTGCATAAATCATAACAAAACAGATCCAAATAACATCAAATATCAAGAGTACTTCACATATATATTAATAACAAAATATTCTTAGAATCCCAAAATACCGCCTGCGCACATAGCCAGCAGGGTCCGCACACAACAGGACTAAGGAGCTCCATGCACATAGCCAGTAGGAGTCCTTCCCCAAACAACCCCACAACATATCTAACGATTCGCTCCTAACATCAATCTCAATTATTTCCTACCTTAGACTCAAAAAGTTTCATCTATTTATATTGATTTAGCCTACGCATCCAATGGTCTGAAAACCATGGTTTGCAGACTCTTCATCTACCCTTGACCCATTACAATGCCTTTGGGGCTTTGTACCACCCAAAAACCCCTGCGCTACACTAAATAATACAAAAAATATACAAAAATGGACAAAATTCGCAAATTTAGGAGACACTACTCCAATAATGCCTACTGTGTAAAACTTATGTGTGATTATATTTCTCTGTTATAAAATATTATATAGTGTTAATTAGGCTTATTCTCATGCTTAAATTTCACAAATTCATCTATGTTTCATGCTTAAAACACTCATTCCTTAAGCAAACAAATGGAGACAAATTGTACATGTTTTTAATAATGAAAGGACACCTAGCACAACAAACTAATACACTCCTTTAAGATTAGGTTGGTATCAAAGCTAGAGTTTAATCTCCAGTTTTTTTGTGTGCAGATATTTGTTTAACTATTTGCAAGGGTTTACATGCTTACTAGGCTCAAGCTTAAGAGAGGAGAAGGAAAATTGGTGGAAGCAAGAGGTTTTCAAAGTGAGCCACAACAAAGGAGGGAAAGATTGTCACATTCTCCACAACCTAGTTCACCTCCAAAAGAAGTAGAAGAAGCTATAAGCATGCATCTAGGAGAAGAAGAAACCCATGAAGAGGTGGATACCAAAGAAGAAGAAAGAGTGTTCAGGAAAGCATTCCTTGACATGACTGAAATGGTGAGAGTCCTTTATCAAGAAAGGAATGAAAGAATAGAAGGAGAAGGATCCAAACTTCACAAGGAAGGTCAGGGATCATCAGGAGGTCACAATGATGAAGATAAATCAAAGAAGGGAAATGGAGGAAATGGAGGCAGTGGATAGTCACCATCCTCACCCTCATCATCATCATCCTCTAGTTCATCTTTAGTACACCAGTCATACAAGTCAAAGGACATTGGTAAAAGTCCTTTTCGAAAACATGAAGTTAAGTTTGAATTGCTAATGTTTAATGGTGAAGTCAGTGCATAAAATCTTAATAATTTGATTAGGAAATTGGAGGTCTATTTTAGAATTCAGAACCTTCATGATGATGATACCAAAATCCAACTAGCTTCATTGATGATGGAAGGTGAAACTCTCGTTTGGTGGGAAGCCAAGACAAAGGAGCCAATAAAAAATCATGGTAAGACTATTCTATCATGGGCTAATTTCATTACTGCAATAAAACAACAATTTTATTCATTAGCTAACATGCAGAAAGCCATAATGAACTGAAAAAAATTTAAACAATTGAAAGGAAAAAATGTACAGGACTACACCCAAGAATTTAGGAGAAGAGATCTCTTATTAGAGGTAGATTTGCAGAGTCAAGATACTTTTCTCAAGTACATAGGAGGCTTACATAGCTACCTAAAACATACTATTTTCATGTTTAACCCTACAAGTCTAGATGAGGTTTTTGTTCAGGCCACACATCTAGAAGCTAGAGCGAAAAAAATTACTGATGAGAGTAGGAAGAAACCTTTTAAGGGGAAAACTAAAGAGAAGAACTAAAAGGTTAAGGGAAAAATGAATGCATCTGTCAAGAAAGAGGGAGACTGTAGGTTTTAAACCTGAACAGAAATTATCTACACATGAATCTTATAACAAAAAATAAACAATAGCGAGAGCATAAAACATAAAAATAGATAAACACAGAAATTTTCCCTTGGATCCCAAATTGGGACGACCAGCTTGATTTTTCATTCTATTCCTTTTAGTGTTACAACACATATATATACATGTCGAAGCATACATAAACCCCAATCCATTAACCCTAGATTAGAACATAACCGTAGTTCCCTTGACCAGATCTACAAAATACTAGGGGCTGAAAACCATCGTACCCCAAAACCATGTGCAAAATCATGCACAAAACATGGGTGGGTCCGCTTGTGAGTGGGACCGCATACCAAAAACATTTTCACCGAGGCACTGCCCCGGACCCCAACAGGGGGGGCTGCCGCCCCCCCTGTGACCCCCCCACTGTGCCCAGGGCAACGTACAGCACGTGGGGCTAATTGTGGAAAGAATATAACACATACCCAACAGAGACAAAGTGGTTTGTAAACATTGTTCAAGAGAAGGCCATGAAGAGAAAATTTGTTGGAAATTACATCCTAAAAAGAGACACAAGTATAACAATAACAAAGGGAAGCAAAAAACTGTAGCTACAACTCAACATGACTTAGAGAGGATTCAGGCGATGAAACTAAAATTACAACGATGGGATTGAAGAACATGAAGGGGAAATAAATTGAAACAAAACCCAGTACTAGTACTTCAAACTGTCACATACAAGCTCCAAATGAAGAAGATATAATTGAACGGTTTCATGTGAGGTTCATATCCAAACATGCCAATATTGACACATTGTTTGAAAGTGGGTCATAAGAAAACTTAATCTTTGAAAAATTGGTTAATAAACTTAATCTTGAGACCATTCCACATCCAAAACCATATCCACTTGTTTAGATTTGTAAGGATGCAAATTTACAAGTTTCAAATAAGTGCATATTGTGCTTTGCAATAACCACACATTTTGTTGACATAGTTGAATTAGATGTGGTTCCGCTTGATATTATAGGTGTTGTGTTGGTTAGTCCTTACTTGTATGACAAGAAAGAGATCTTCCATCGCCATGAGAACAAATACCATTTATTCAAAGATGGCAAGGAGTACATTGTTATAGCACGTCGCAAGAAGACAAATATTGCAATGGTAAATGCTAGATAGGTAAAGAGGCTGGTGAATTCAAGTAAGAATTATGTTCTTCTAATGATAAAGCCTAAATATTATGTTAATCATGATTCATTTGAATGTTGTGATCCTAAGTTGAGATCATATGTATATGATGTAGTTGATGCACATCATGAGATGTTTCAGGAGCCAACAGGATTGCCTCCTAAAAGGGAGATTCAACATGAAATTCAGATGCAACATGATTGTCCTCTTCCAAACATCAGTATGTATCACATGTCGATAATGGAGAACCCTGAAATAAAGAATAAAATCAAGGACTTGTTGGAAAAGGGACTCATAAGGTGAAGCACTTCGCCATGCGGTTCACCCATAGTCTTGATTCTGAAGAAATATGGGACTTGGTGCATGTGTGTCGACTTTAGATCTTTGAACAAGATAAAGATAAAGAATCGATACCCACTCTCAAGGATAGATGATTTTATGGATTAGCTGAAAGAAGAAAAGTTTTTTACTAAGTTAGATTTACGAAGTGGATATCGTCAAGTAAGAATTTAAGAAAGTGACATATGGAAGACTGCATTCGAAACCAAACAAGGACTCTTTGAGTGGTTGGTTATGTCATTTGGTTTGTGTAATGCACCATCAACTTTCATGCGTGTTATAGATAATGTTTTAAATCCATTTATTGATGACTTTGTTATTTTATATTTATATGATATACTCATTTTCAGCAAAACAAGAGAATAACATGTCTTGCATGTGAAAAAGGTGCTTGATGTTTTGAAGAAAGAGAAATTATTTCTTAAGATGTCTGAGTGTGAATTTGGAAAGAATTCTTTGGTTTATTTGGGACACATTGTAGGAGGAGGAAAGTTGAGAATTTATCCTTCTAAAGTGGAAGCCATTTTGAATTGGCCCACTCCCAAAACAGTAACTGAAGTAAGAAGTTTCTTAGGCACAACTCAGTATTGGAGAAAGTTTATTGCTAGCTTTTCTGCCATAGAAGCTCTTATGCATGTAGTGACAATTGTGAAGAAAGGCTTCCAATGGGGAGGAAAATAACATAAAACTTTTGAAGCTTTAAAATACAAGATCAGTTCAGCTCCGGTCCTTGCATTACCTGATTTGACACAGTCATTCTATTGGTATCCCGTGTTTCGACAGTTTTGCAAATCAAAAGACAAGGCAACATCAGAACCAATCTTTAGAGTTACAGGATCTAGTCCTCCTGTTCTCAGAGAGGGATCTCTCAAATCTTTGTTTGCAAAATTTTATCTTGTGTGCTTATAATATTGATTTTAGACTAGTTATTAAGTGCATGTGTTTGTTTGTTTGGTTGGATTGAATTGATACAGCAGAACATGAAAGGTCTAGGAAAGATACATAGAATGGAGAAACATTTGGTTGATTGGGCAATTGAGTCAAGAAAAGGTCATAAAAAACTCATCAAAGGATATGGGATATCAGAGGGAAAATCTAACTTGGCCACATGATCCTTTTGTTTTTGGAATGGGATGAACATTAAGGATTGGGAAAGAGAAATTGGATTCTCAACAAAGGGAACTTGAAAACATAATTTAAACAATAAAGAGATATTTGATAGACAGGGCTAACCATAAATTCTACAAACATTCTTTAAGAAAATAATGACTTCAAGAAAACTTTCAAAATGAAATCTAAGATTCGAGGAACACCCTATTTCCTCAAAGATTTTATTCTAAAGGACTTATAAAACATAAAAGTTTTACTGATAATTACAGTCATAGAAGAAGGAACACCTAAAAACATCTATGATCATAATTGTAACGACCTTTAAGCCAACTTTTTAAGTGAGGACAAAGGTAAAGATCAAAACAGACCTCTTTGATTCACTATAAGCAAAGAAATTTAAAGGGAGACTTCAATAACAGTTTTTAAGTGGCAGCAGACAAGCAGGGAGAACCATAAATCATGCTGAAACCAACTGTTCCAACTATTAAGGAAATAAACAAGCATGAATACTAAAGAGAAAGATTAAAGCCTCTAAAATACTTCAGCAGAAGAAAACATGAAACAGTGAAGGATGAACAGGTCTAAGGTGCTTCCAAGAGTCATTTCTTAGCCTAAAACTTTCTATCCTACTGTAGTAAGAAATTATGGAACATAATGAAAACAGGGGAAAACATAAGAGAGTTCAGAATACTTCACCAACAGCCAAGCTCATGAATCCAATGATAGAGCCTTCTCAGGAACAAGCACGCAACAACATCATCAAGATCTCCAAGACTTCAACTTGTTCTTCAACTTCAACAGACTATGTATTTACTTCAAAGAGTTTCAGTATTACAACTTGTGATCAAACAATAACCAACAGGTACTCATCTTCTACTGAAGTATTTATATAAGAAAAGAGGAGGTGGAATGAGACAAAATATCTTCTAAGTTCAATTAATACAGCTTATTGTCTCTCAGCCTTTGAGGGGCTCGATGGAGAACATTATGATATTCCTCCTGTATTAATTGGTTACATTAACTTTTCAAGCTCGCTGGGAAAGAACTGTTGACTTTTAAGGCTCTATGCTCTGTCTGGAGTAACTTTGCGGATATTTTCTACATTTATTCGCTTGCAGAAGTAACTCCCCAGCTGCGCTAGAGGTGAATATCTTCATCTGGTCAATAACTTCGGCCTCTGTGTTGAATGCTTTGAGGCACAGGTGGCATTTAGGGTAGCTGAGGAATAAATTTGCCTGAAATACAGTGGTGGAGGTCTTTTCTACCTTTTAAACACTTATAATTCTCTTTCATGATGTTTTAATCTAGGGAACTAGGCTTTTGATAATCATTCTTAGACATAATTCCCCATATTTGTCTTTAATCTCCTTCTCTACTGCGCTCTGTTCTTCAATGCTTATACTCTTTAATCAGTGTTTTTAATACAGTTTCTTTTCAATGTGCAGAGCTGCGCTGGGCCTTTAAAGGTATCGATTCTCATAGAGCATCGACAAACAATGAATAGAGCCTGGCGGACGGTCCTTTTTAGTAGCTCAAAGGTGCAGGAAATGTCTTTCCCGGCCTTCAGCTTTCCTTCATTATTTCAATGGAACTCCTGCAAAACACAAAGACAAATTAAGAAATCCTACATTTTGGATTAAAATTATTCAGAAGGTGGGAGAGGAGCGTAGCCGTTGGATCGGGACACATGGACGGTCCTGATCTAATCTGGAGATCGCAATCGACGGGAGGAGAAAATTGGGTGCAATAAAAATCCCCGATGCGATTGTACGATCGGGAGGGCGGAGGTGATTAAGAAATGAACGTTGATCTAAGAGCGAGATCAACGGTGGAGAATGAATGGGGGAAATGGTTGATCGGGGAAGCAAAACAAACATATGCGATTAAACCTTTGCGATGCGATTGGAGACTCCGATGCGATGGAGCGCTGGTCGTTTGATCGGCTGTCGATCAACGACAGAGATGAACCAGGAACAAACATTTATAATACAATAAAAAAAAAGGTTTGAAATAAAACAAAGGTTTTTTCGGCTTCGGGGGCGGAAAATGTGCATAAAATGAATAGGCGCCCGACTTCGGGGCCTTTAACTATATGGAAGATAATATGCCTGGGGCGTATTTGAAACAAGGGCCAATCACAATTGGAAATCGGAGACTGGTATTTTGATTGACTCATATAAACATTTGCGATGCGATAAGCGCCTTGGGACCTTTAAATCTCAGTCCTGGGGAAAGTCATATGAAATAGAGGCGGAGGGAAAGCTTTAACATGTAAGACCCAATCGCATCAGAACTTTGGATGCAGGTCTTTCGATCAACCCATTGAAATTTCTCCGATTGTGATTGCGCGATCAGTGTTTTTAATCTACCCATTAAAGTATTTCTAATTGTGACTTTAAGTTTTTAAGTTAAAACTTTGGATAACCAGGTTTTGGGTTTTTACAAAGAAAAAGGGTGATCGGGAAGAAAAATTATAAGGGTTTAAGCGCCTGAGGCGGGCTTTATGGTTATATGGAAAATAATGTAATCGTGGGTTTTAGGTACAAAGGCTAATTGCAATCAGAGTTTTTGGAACATGGTTTAAGACTTGTGCACTTGTTTCTTTCCGATGCGATTAGCGCTCGGGGTCTTTAACACTTGGTTTTTCAAAAGAAACAGGAGACCTGGAGTTATATGAAAAGGGAGCCGATCACATCGGAGTTTTTTGTGTAACGAAATATATGCATTCATTTGATTTACTCCGATGCCAATAAGTGCCAATGGGACTAGCGCCTGGTTCCGGGGAAAGGGCATGTGGGGGAAGTGGTGTAGGACTTAGCCCAAGGGGCTAAAGCCTGTAATCAAAGACTTATTTTTTTCATGAATTTTTCATGGTTTTCAAAGGAATGGGGGGTTCGAAATAGTTAAAAAATGAGTTTTCAACTATGGAAGGGTGATTTTTATGAAAGGAAAAACATGAAAAATAGAGGAAATTTATGGGGAAAAGGGAGAGCAAATGAAGGTTAGTTTTGAGTGGGGGAAAGGGGAAAATGATGGTCTTTGCAGCAGTCTTTCCTCATGAAATTAGCAGAATTTCTGAGTAAAAAATGGGAAGTAGCAATAAAGATTTTGGACAGAGGTATAAGGTCTTTCAAGAGTCTTCAAGAGCCAACAATTTTGTAGTGATAAAATTTGTTCCTTGGAGGCTCAAAAAGTCTTAGCCACCTTTTGGTATAAAAAATATTATAGGTGGATAACAGTGGCTTGACTTGGGGATGATGCCTTCTTGAAGGCATCAAGAACTTCAGACTTGCTTTCTCTAAGAGGCTGATCAGTTGCCTCATTCATTGGGCTGATTTCTTTACTTAAATTATCTTCTTTTGTTCTGGAAATAAGTTAGAAGCCATGAAAAAACATTGGATATTTATCAGCAAGCTTTCTTCGTACCCAATCCTACAGGTCTAACATTGTTTCTTCATTAGAGTGCACTTGGATTGGCAAACTCTCTTACAATCATTTTATTCTTTTTGAAAGCAAAAAATATAATCTATTTGTACTCCCTATTTCTCCATGGATTCATGTTAAACAGTTGAATCCATATAATTCTCTACTTAATCTACTATTTGTTGGGATTAAACTGTCCAACATATTTTATTCTCTAATTTCTACAACAAAAATTTAAAAGCATTCAAGTCAGGATTAAACAGTCTAACTTGATGCTGATCTACGGCATAAAACAAGCTACACATAGATTATTATTTTGCAGAAAATTAAATCAAAATTGGCAGGCTTAAGATCTAAAAATTCAAGCACTTGCTTCACTCTTTTTACAACTCTTTTTTGACTCTTATGTGAGCTGTTTCTTCCTTGCTCTCTGCCTTAGATTTTGAGCTAATTAGAACCAAATTTTCTTCTTCTTGACTCAGAAAAATAAAACAGATTTGAGTCATCTCTCTTTTGGAAACTTAGGTTCAGATTTTGAACATGTTTGAACCTTTCATTTCTATCCTAATCTATCTACTGATAAGCCAAGATTAAACAGTTTGGCCAATCGAATTCACTATCCTATCAGTAGAAAATTTAAAGGCTAATTAGCCAAGATTAGGCAGTTTGACTAACTAGAAGTGTGTTTTTCAGTAGTGGCATTTAAGCTCGCACACTTTCAGATTTGTTTCTCTTTTTTGGTATGGGGCTTATACCTTTCTTTTTTTGACAATCTGCCCTCTTTTCTTTCTTTCTTTTTTTTGTATTTTTTGATTTTTCTAACTTTGAATGCAATGGTTTAGGCTGTGATATCTACAATGAAAAAATAAAATGCTTTAAAACTTAAGATTCTTGGCAGAATTAATGCTTGAGCATTCTGCCATTAAACGGACCTCCATATAGATCTTCTCCATTCAATTCTTTCAAGAAAAATGCATTGTGACCCTGCTCAGCATGAATAATATAGGGTCCTTTCCACAAGTTTTCAAACTTGCCATGTTTTCCATTTTCTTCTCTTATTGAATCCCATTTAAGAACAACATTTCCAATTTGGAAATTTTTTGCCTTAGTTCTCTTATCAAATAGTTTCTTCATTTTTTCTTGGACTAACTGTGTTCTCTCATAAACTTCTTCTCTGGTCTGCTGTAAATGGATTGTTTGGTTAATCCTTATTTGCATATCATTTTCTTCAATCTGCACTTCTTGAAGGAGTTTCATGACTGGAACTCCTAATGAGGTGGGAAAAACTGCATCCATGCCATAAACCAACTGATAGGGGGACATATTTATTGATTTCTTTGTAGTCAACCTATCAACCCACAAGGCATGAACCAGCTTACTGTGCCATGATTTCTGATTTTGTTCCAACAATTTTTTAATGATATTGATGAGGCTCTTGTTGGAAGATTCAACTAATCCATTTCCTTGGGGATAGTAAGCAGTGGAATGGCCCAAGGTTATGTGGTATTTGTAACAGAAATAAACCATTTTATTAGACTTAAAAGCAACATCATTGTATGTTATGATTTTTTGGGACAACCAAATCTGGATAGGATATTAGTTTCAAGAAACTTGATAATGACAGAGTCATTAGCATTTCTGGATGGTATAGCTTCTACCCACTTGGTAAAGAAGTCAATGGCTGTGAGGATCCACTTATATTGAGTTGATGAGGATGGGTGAATTTCTCCAATGAAGTCTAAACCCCATTGTTGAAAAGGTGCCTCAACTGTGATGGGATGTAAGGGTAAGGGGAGAATTTTTCTTTTTCCATCAAACATTTGACACTTATGGCAAGACATGACCAAATTTTGGGTGTCTGGGAAAAGGGTAGGCCAATAGTAACCAGACCTAAGAATTTTGTTGGATGTGGCCTTCCAGTAGAGGTGACCTCCACATTCTCCATCATGCAATTCATGCATGATATTTCCTGCATCATCTTCAAGTAAACATTTAAGCAAAATTCCAACAGCATTTTTCCAATACAATACTCCATCTAAGATACAAAAACTCAAAGCCTTTTTTTTTCAAGAATCTAGCTTTAGTTTTAGACAAAGAAGGAGGGGTATTTAAATATAAAAGCACATAAATAATGTTAGCATACCAAGGAGAATTTAGAATTTTTTTTTCAATAACACGAGCATCAGATTCTTCTATTTCTTCTAACACATCTACCATATTCATGTCTAGTGCTTGGAAGTTAGATTCAGCCATAAGTTTTGCTAATCCTTGCCCTTTAGCTAGTTTGGTGGGCCTGATTTCTAAGTCATATTCAAGAATAGTTGCAATCCATTTTCCCCTTTTACCATCAGGGTCTTGACTTAGAATGTCCTTGACAACAGTATGTGGAACAAAAGTGATTCTGTGAGAGTGTAAAATATAGACCCTAATGTCTTTTAATGCTTTCACTAATGCTAATGCTTGCTTCTCCATGATGTTATATTTGAGAGGAGCATCTCTTAAGGCCATACTAAAAAAAGATATTGGTTTTTCATGCCCCAAATCATTCTTTTGAAGTAAAACTGCAGCTATTGTATGTTCTGATGCGAAAGAAAAGATGTAAAAATCTTTGGTAAAATCTGGACTAATCAGGACCGGTGTTTGGGTAAGAGCTTGTTTGACCAGCTCGAATGATTGTTTAGCTGGTAAAGTCCATTTTACACCCACATATTTCTTAAGCATGTTTGTAATTTTTTTTAATAGCTCAGCAAGGTTGGGGATAAACCTTCTCGAAAAATTAATCTTTCCGATGAAGGATTGCAACTCTTTAAGGCTTCTTGGATGGCTAATTTGCAATATTCCATCTATCCTTGTAGGGTCTATTTTGATTCCCTCTTTCGAAATTATATGTCCAAGGAGTTTAACTTCTTGGAGACCACAGAGTGTCTTCTTGGGATTCAATGACAAACCAAATTTCCTACATTTCTCAAAAAAAAATTGTAAGTGAATCAAATGTTCTTCATCAGTTTTTGAAAAGACAGTTATGTCATCAAGGTAAATAATTATGAAATAGCCAATATATTCAGAAAAGGCTATGTCCATGGCCCTTTGGAAGGTGGCCCATGCATTCATTAACCCGAAAGGCATTTTGACATACATGAAGGTGCCCCAAGGTGTGGTAAAAGCAGTTTTGATTTGATCACTTGGGAGCACTAACACCTGGTTGTAGCCTGAGAACCCATCTAAGAGTGATATCCTTTTTGACCCAACTACCCTTTGAAGTATATGATCCATATTCGGCAATGGGTAGTTGTCCTTTAGGGATGCTCTGTTTAGGTTTCTTAGGTCGATACAGAGTCTGATCTCCCCTGTCTTTTTCCTAACAGAAACCAAGTTTGATACCCATTCTGAAAATATAACAGGTACTATAATGCCAACATCATGCATCTTTTCAATTTCAGCTCTAACTAAAGGTAATAAAAGTGGGTTTATTCTTCTCAATTTTTGTTTGAAGGGCTTCTGATTTTCCTTCAAGGGAATCTTGTTCTGAATGAGCTGGTATCGTAAGACTTCAGATCCTTGTATGCCTGGGAAAAAACATCTTTAAACTCTTTAAACAGGTCAATGTATCAAGATTTTATGTGAGTTGGAAGAGTGTTGGACAATTTAATCATCTTGCGTTCCGTTAGGGAGCCTATGTTGTGTTCTTCTACATTTCTTTCTACCGGCTCCATTTTTGGTTCTTTGGCTACATCATTTAAGTCGAAAAGGTGTTCCAATGGTGAGAGACCTCTTGGAATTGAACCGTTATTATATTCTAAAACTTCCAGGTCTCTTTGGTCCACGTTGTCAATTGACTCTGCTTCAAACGTATTCTCATAATGACTTATATCAGCAGAGTGTGTTATTCCAGCTTCTGGGATTTCTTCAATACATGGACAGTTTTGATTATGGCTCGATTCTGATGTAGGTATGGTGAAATCGTCGATGTGTTGGTCAGAATAAAAAACTTTCCAGTGATATACATTATCAGGCACTGCAAGCCTATGTATTAATTTTATGCTAAGCTATTCGTTTACCTTAGGTATTTGATAGTTAGTTGCATTAAACACGAGTTCATTGGCCAAATGGTTAAACGCTCTAGGAATGAAAATAAGTTCGTATTTTTTGAAGGTTTTTAATAAATCGAGAGCAACATTCTGATATTCCCTAAGCCTCGGATTTCTGGCTGAGTATTCTCCTTTGATTTGTTTTATGATAAGTTCAGAATCTCCTAAGATTGTTACCTTTTGGGCCTGTAATTGTTTGAGCAATTGTAAACCTAGGAGAAGTGCTTCATACTTAGCAATATTGTTAGTGCATGGGAAATCTAATTTATATGAGAAACTCTAATTTTTATTCTGGATCCATATGCCTGCACCCGCGCTTGCTTTATTACAAGATCCATCAAAGTTTATTGTCCAAATTAAGTTTGATTTATTTTCGTTTTCGTGTTGTTGTTGATTGTTGATGTTTTGAAGTTGATTTGAGGGAATATTCAATTTTTCTGGTGAATTGATGGGGCCTATGTTCTCTTTATCTTGTTGAGTAATTTCATCTTCATTACACAAGATAAAGGAATCTAAACTTGATTGAGTAGAATAGATTGGAGTGTTGTTTGGTTTGTCTATTTTGCTCACCATGTAATTCATGTGAGATTCCCTGTATAGTCTTCTGTTTTGGTTAAAAACAGGGATGGTGGCATAAGACATGTCCATTTGAAGGTTTCCTTGAAGTTTGGCTCCCCAAGATCTTGATAAGAGCATGCCATACTTAGGGGGAATGTCGGCTACAACTATATCCATAACTAGACTCTTAGCAGGGATCTGAGCTAAAGTAACACATAAATCTTTGATTAAACCTAAACACTTGACTCTACTTGAGTCAAAGGAATACAAGTCTTGTATGGTTTAGTAATTTCTAAGCCTAAGCTTTCCATCACTACCTTGGGCATTAGATTGTGTGAAGTTCCTGAGTCTAACATAGCATTGTGTAAAATCTTCTCATGTATGTTCAAGCTAACATCGAAGGGAGGGACAACCCCTTCTTGATATTTTCCTTCAACTTCTGGACCAAACAACAACACAGTTTTGTCATTTGTCAAGTTTTAAGTGTCTGTATCACTTCCTAAGTTCAAAGCTTTCAAAACTTGATTTTTGTACACCTCTTGGGTTACTAGTTTAGCTAGGGGGATGGTGATTTTTATCTTGGAAATCTCTTCCTCAAGGCTGAAAGGAATAATTGACTTGCTGATATTTACATCTTCTTTTTCAATTGAATTCTTTTCAGCAACTTTGATTTGTTGAACCTGATTTGGACTGGTAATTGGGACAGTTTTGTTAGGACCACTAGCTGAAGTGCTAGGGGTGCTTTTTTCAACATTTGGCTGAATATTTTTGTCTTTGTTCAAGTCTGGTTTTTTGGCCAAAATGTTAGTGTTCTCCGCTGTCTTTTTGGGCTAAGTTTCTGTGTTTTTCTTGACAGTGGTATTAGTGTTCTTGTCTTTTATGTTATCTGCATTCCCTTTTCTCCTAAGATCATATTGTTTATGCACTTCCATAATTTCATTTTCAAAACCCAATCTGTAGTCATTAGAGTCTTCATAGGTGTTTGTATTTTGATCATAAGAGAAGAATCCTTGTTCTTCCTCAGTGAGGAAAACATCATCTCCACTGTCTGATCCAATCAAGTTTACATGATCTTGCTCCATCCTTTCCAACTCCCTATCTTCCTCATATTGATCTACATAGTTTTGTTGGAAGGGAGGTCTAATCTGTTGGTCATTCTCGTTCTGTTTGTCTTGATTCTTTTCTCTTCTATAATTCTGATTTCTATTTCGAGGAGCAGTTTGATTTTGATTTGCTTGTGCTTTCTTAATTATGCTCATCTCTTTCATCATTTCTTCCAACATCCTCTCCATTTTTGAGCTTGAAGTAGAAGGAGTGGACTCTTCTCTAAAAGACACTCTCTTCTCAGTTTTCATTCTTACTCTCTTCTCCATCAAGTTGAATTCCACAGAAAGGGCACCCTGTTGCATATCTTCTAGAGTTGCAAAATTTCTTTCTCTCAGCTGATAGGTCATGTCAGAGTCAAACCCTTCAGGAAATTTATTTAAAGCTGAGCCCTGTGGAGGTTTTAGTTATGGGGAAAGTCCATTATACACACTATTGAACCTAGTGCAGTAAGCTTGCACACTTTCTCCAGTGTTTCTATGGAGGTTTTTGTAGTCAGAAAGTACTTGGAGAGGGTTTTTCTTTACTTCCCATTTGTTTAGGAACGTTTGATGGAAGCCTTGGAGATCATTAATACTATGGGTGGCTAAACCTTTGAACCATTTTCTTACTTCTCCCCCTAGGCTCTGAGCAAATAACCTAAGATTGACAGAATCATCATCAATTTCATTTCTGTTAAAGTAGTCATTCATTTTATCTACATGTTGTGATGCAGTTATAGCATTGTTAGCATCATATAATGGAATTTTGGATTGATAGTCCTGTGGAAGATTAACTAATGGTACAGGAAGGACTAGGGGAGCATACCATGCTGCCATGATAGGTGGTGGGGGTGGATTTATAACAAGAACAGTGGGATGAGGTGAAGTGGTTTGAACAGTGGATGAAGAGTGAGCAGAAGTGGATGGACCAGGAATAGACTGCTGAGCTAATCTTGGATGAGAGACACCTAAGTTGTGAAGAAAATGTAAGTCAGGAGGTGTTATTTCTCTACTACCAAGAGGTTCACTTGTTTCAGGAGATGATAGTGAAGACTCTGAATCTAACTAATCTAAATCACCGAGAGACCTAGTTCTAAATGGATTTACTAAGTGAACTTGAGATTGTTGTAGAGCTGAAAGATTTTCAGGAACTGAATTAGCTCTCAAGGGTGATCTGAAAATAGTTGATAATTTAATCTTAGGAGACTTCCTAAGAATACTTTCAGGGTTGTAAACTATTCCCGGTGGGTTTGGGTTAGGGTAGGCTCTAGTATGAATATTTCTAGGAGCCACTATGCTATGTTTTTCAGACCTGGTTAGAAAGAGATTTTAACCAAATATGACAATATTCAAGAGGCTAACTGATCTTTTCAGAAGAAGGAAAAATTTAATCTTCAGAGACTTCTAGCTGAGCTTATATGATGCTATTAAGACTTAAGGTCTTCCCAGTGGAGTCTTAAGGTCTGATTTGAGGATTGTGGAGTCGCCAGGTAGAAATTTTCAGCTCCTTTGGAGGTAAAAAGGTTTTATAGTCCACCACGAAGTTTATTATGAAGCCAAACTGAAAAGTTTTTTTTATTTTGTTTTTTTTTATTTTGTTTTTTGTTCTTATAGGTTAAGAGAGTGTTCTAAGTCTGTTTCAACACTTAGCTAGGGTGTCAAAACGTATAGAGTTTACTTTTATGGCTTGGTAACTGAATTCGTCAAGGTTCAACAAGGCTTTATGAGAATCCTAAGGGTTACTTAGTTTTTCACTGATTCAAAAGGTCCTATCATGATTACCATTGCTTGGTAGTGCTTGAAGAAGGTTACTTATGTTATACTTAGACAATGAGTGTTTGGTTTTGGATATTTTACTCAAGTTCCCACTGTGATCACCATTATGTTGGTGGCAATGAGGTGGCTGATAATCACTAGATAGTCTTTAAAAATAACGGATTTCTGGAGTCCTAAGGGGTATTTAGATTGTTAGTGACTCAGAAGGTCCCACCATGATTGCCATTATGTTGGTATCTCGTGTTTCCATAGTCTGGAAAATCAAAAGACAAGGCAACATCAGAACCAATCTTTAGAGTTACAAGATCTAGTCCTCCTGTTCTCAGAGAGGGATCTCTCAAATGTTTGTTTGCAAAATTTTATCTTGTGTGCTTATAATATTGATTTTAGACTAGTTATTAAGTGAAGGTGTTTGTTTGTTTGGTTGGATTGAATTGATACAGCAGAACATGAAAGGTCTAGGAAAGATACATAGAATGGAGAAACATCTGGTTGACTGGGCAATGGAGTAAAAAAAAGGTCATAACAAACTCATAAAAGGATATGGGATATCAGAGGGCAAATCTAACTTGGCCACAGGATCCTTTTGTTTTTGGAATGGGATGAACATTAAGGATTTGGAAAGAGAAATTGGATTCTCAACAAAGGGAACCTGGAAACATAATTTAAACAATAAAGAGATATTTGATAGATAGGGCTAACCATAAATTCTACAAACATTCTTTAAGCAAATAATGACTTCAAGACAACTTTCAAAATAAAATCTGAGATTCGGGGAACACCCTATTTCCTCAAAGATTTTATTCTAAAGGGCTTAGAAAACATAAAATTTTTACTGATAATTACAGTCATAGAAGAGGGAACACCTAAAAACATCTATGATCATAATTATAACGACCTTTAAGCCAACTGTTTAAGTGAGGAAAAGGGCAAGATCAAAACATACCTCTCTGATTCACTGTAAGCAAAGAACTTCAAAGGGAGACTTCAATAACAGTTTTTAAGTGGCAGCAGACAAGCAGAGAGAACCATAAATCATGCTGAAACCAAATGTTCAAACTATTAAGGAAATAAACAAGCATGAAGACTAAAGAGAAATATTAAAGCCTCTAAAATACTTCAGCAGAAGAAAACATGAAACAGTGAAGGATGAACAGGTCTAAGGTGCTTCCAAGAGTAATTTGTTAGCCTAAAACTTTCTATCCTACTATAGTAAGAAATTATGGAACATAATGAAAATAGGGGAAAACATAAGAAAATTCAGAATACTTCACCAACAGCCAAGCTCATGAATCCAATGATAGAGCCTTCTCAGGAACAAGCATGCAAAAACATCATCAAGATCTCCAAGACTTCAACTTGTTCTTCAACTTCAACAGACTATGTATTTACATCAAAGAGTTTCAGTATTACAACTTGTGATCAACAATAACCAACAGGTACTCATCTTCTACTGAAGTATTTATAGAATAAAAGAGGAGGTGGAATGAGACAAAATATCTTCTAAGTTCAATTAATACAACTTACTATCTCTCGGCCTTTGAGGGGCTCGATGGAGAACATTTTGATATTCCTCCTGTATTAATTGGTTACATTAACTTTTCAAGCTCACTGGGAAAGAAATGTTGACTTTAAAGGCTCTGTGCTCTGTCTGGAGTAACTCTGTGGATATTTTCTACATTTATTCCCTTGCAGAAGTAACTCCCGGGCTCCGCTGGAGGCGAATATATTCTTCTGGTCAATAACTTCAGCCTTTGTGTTGAATGCTTTGAGGAAAAGGTGGCGTTTAGGGTAGCTGAGGAATCAATTTGCCTTAAATACAGTGTTGGAGGTCCTTTTTTCCTTTTAAACACTTATAATTCTCTTTAATGATGTTTTAATCCAGGGAACTAGGCTTTTGATAATCATTCTTAGCCGTAATTCCCCAGATTTGTCTTTAATCTCCTTCTCTGCTGTGCTCTGTTCTTCAATGCTTATACTCTTTAATCTGTGTTTTTAATACAGTGTCTTGTCGATGTGCAGAGCTGCGCTGGGCCTTTAAAGGTATCAATGCTCATAGAGCATCGACAAACGATGAATAGAGCCTAGCGGATGGTCCTTTTTAGTAGCTCAAAGGCGCAAGAAATGTCTTTCCCGACCTTCGTCTTTCCTTCATTATTTCAATGGAACTCCTGCAAAACACAAAGAAAAATTAAGAAATCCTGCATTTTGGGTTAAACTGCTTCAGAAGGTAGGAGATGAGCATAGTCGTTGGATCAGGACACGTGGACGGTCCTGATCTAATCGGGAGATCGCAATCAGCGGGAGGAGAAAAAGGGGTGCGATAAAAATCCCCGATGCGATTGCGCAATCAGGAGGGCGGAGGCGATTAAGCGATGGCCATTGATCTAAGAGCGAGATCAATGGCGGAGAATGAATCGGGGAAATGGTCGATTGGGGAAGCAAAAAAAACATATGGGATTAAACCTTTGCAATGCGAGTGGAGACTCCAATACGATGGATGCTGGCCGTTTGATCGGTTGTCGATCAACGGCAGAGATGAACCGGGAACAAAATTTTATAATACATGAAAAAAAAAACAAAGGTTTGAAATAAAACAAAGGTTTTTTCGGCTTCGGGGGCAGAAAATGTGCATAAAATGAATAAGTGCCCGACTGCGGGGCCTTTAATTATATGGAAGATAATATGCCCGAGGCATATTTGAAACAAGGGCCAATCGCAATCAGAAATTGGAGACTGGTATTTTGATTGACTCAATTAAACATTTGTGATGCGATAAGCACCTTGGGACCTTTAACTCTCAGTCCTGGGGAAATTCATATGAAACAGAGGCGGAGGGAAAGCTTTAACATGTAAGACCCAATCGCATCGGAACTTTGGATGCGGGTCTTTCGATCAACCCATTGAAATTTCTCCGATTGCGATTGCACGATCGGTCTTTTTAATCTACCCATTAAAGTATTTCTACATGTGACTTTAAGTTTTTAAGTTAAAACTTTGGATAACTGGGTTTTGGGTTTTTACAAAGAAAAAGGGTGATCGGGAAGAAAAATTATAAGGGTTTAAGCGTCTGAGGCAGGCTTTATGGTTATATGGAAAATAATTTAATCGTGGGTTGTGGTACAAAGGCTAATCGCAATCAGAGTTTTCAGAACATGGTTTAAGACTTGCACACTTTTTTCTTTCCGATGCGATTAGCGCTCGGGGTCTTTAACACTTGGTTTTTCAAAAGAAACATGAGACCTGGAGTTATATGAAAAGGGAGCTGATCGCATCGAAGTTTTTTGTGTAATGAAATATATGCGTTCATTTGATTTACTCCGATGCCGATAAGCGCCAATGGGACTAGTGCCTGGTTCCAGGGAAAGGGCATGTGGGGGAAGTGGTGTAGGACTTAGCCCAAGGGGCTAAAGCCTGTAATCAAAGACTTATGTTTTTCATGAATTTTTCATGGTTTTTAAAGGAATGGGGGGTTCGAAATAGTTAAAAAATGAGTTTTCAACTATGGAAGGGTGATTTTTATGAAAGGAAAAACATGAAAAATAGAGGAAATTTATGGGGAAAAGGGAGAACAAATGAAGGTTAGTTTTGAGTGGGGGAAAGGGGAAAATGATGGTCTTTGCAGCAGTCTTTCCTCATGAAATTAGCATAATTTCTGAGTAAAAAATGGGAAGTAGCAATGAAGATTTTGGACAGAGGTATAAGGCCTTTCAAGAGTCTTCAAGAGCCAACAATTTTGTAGTGATAAAATTTGTTCCTTGGAGGCTCAAAAAGTCTTAGCCACCTTTTGGTATAACAAATATTATAGGTGGCTAACACATTCGAGATTCAAACTGATGCTAGTGATGATGCCATGGGTGCAGTAATTTTGTAGCATGGTAAGCTTATCACTTTTGATTTTGAAACATTCAATGGTGCTGTGAATAATTATCCTACATATGAAGAGGATTTGTATGCATTGGTACAAAGTGTCAAGAAGTGGAAACACTACTTTATGGGTAAAGAGACTATTATACATACCGATCACCAACCATTACAGTACTTGCAGTCGTAAACAAAATTGCAGCAATCACGACATTTCAGATGGATGGGATTTATTCAACAGTTTCACATGGTTATAAGGTACAAGAAAGGCATTTTCAATAAATTTGTTAATATGATTTCAAGGCCAATTTCAAGTGCTTCGAATTTACTTAAAAATTATTCTATTGTACATGAGAGTCACATGGAACAATATGCATTTGATGCTGATTTTCAAGATGTGTATGCTATTTTGAGTGAAGGGAATCAAGTTGAGGAAAATTATTATCACATGCATAAAAATTTGTTGTTTTATTGGGCAAGTTGTTTATACCACAAGGAGAGAGACTTAGTGTCATGAGAGAGGCTCATTCGTCCATTATTGCTCGACACTTTGAGGTAAGCAAAATAGTGGCGCATCTACAAAGGTATTTCTATTGGCCTCGCATGATAGATAGTGTGTCACATTTTATAAGAGGATTTATTGTGTGTGCAACAAGCAAGCCTAGCAATAGGAATCTCAGGTTTTACACGCCACTACTGGTAACATCCTACGTCAATAAAACATCATGATTATCTTTATGTGGTTGTGGATAGATTTAGTAGAATGTGTATACTTATTCCATGTAATAAAACCATTACTACTGAAAAAACTGTTGAACTTTATTTTCAACATGTATGGGTTCATTATGGTTTGGTAGCTTCTATTGTTAGTGGCAGGGATTCGAGGTTTGTTGGGAATTTTTGGTCCAGTCTTTGGAAGATGATGGACACAAAGTTGAAAATCGGTACTACTTTTCATCTGCAAACTGATGGCCAAACCGAGGTCGTGAACAAAGCTGTTGTGCACTTATTGACAGGATATTTCAGCAAACATCCCAAGTTGTGGGATGAGAAACTAGATTACATTTAGCACACTTACAACCGGGCAAAGCACTTTTCTACAAATACTTCACCTTTTTAAGCGTGTTTTGGGTATTTGCCGAAATCGCCATTAGACTACATATTTGAGAAGGATGTTGGAATTGATGGGCATAATGATATTGACAAAGCTCGAAAGTTCATTGAGAAAATTCAGATTATTCATCAACAAGTTCAAGAAAAGCTTGAGAAGAGTGAAAGGAAATACAAGGAGAGGCATGAAAAACATAGAGTTGATCATAAGTTTCAAGAAGGAGATGGAGTATGGTTGCACATAAGCAAAGAAAGGATGCAAGGAGAAAGTAAAAATCTCAAGCCCATTCGCTATGGTCCATTCAAGATCAATAAAAAAGTTGGTAATAATGCATTTAAAATTGACTTTCCTTCATATATGCAAATGTATTCTGTTGTCAATGTGGAAAATTTATGTTTGTATGAGCCTCCTTTGATTAATGATCAAGGGAGTGATATTCAGATGCCATCTAGACGAGCTCAAGGAGGATTCCATCCTTGATAGGAGGACACACACTTCTAAGAGGGGAAGTGTTCATTATCTTTGAATTGGGCTCAAGGAAAGAAACCAAGTACGACAAGGTGGATGGAAGTGGAAAAGGTGATGGAGCTGTACCCTCATCTTCTGAATAAGTAATTAAAATATTTTGGGTTCCAAAATCTTCCCAATGGGGAGGTGTGATCAAGAGATCATGTGTTTTTATCAAATTAGAAGTGCTTGAAACTGTACCGAACTTGAGCGACATAAAATATCTCGTCATTGCGATTCCGACGCCAAAAAAAGTTCAAAAAATCGATGTTGTATGAGGAAGATATCGCGTTTTGTTCATTTTCCCAAACAACTAAAATTTTGTGACTCGGATGCCTAGTCAACATGCAAGTACCGTCACCAGGTGGCATATTCTAGGGAATATTCGCTTTTCTCACAGCCGATCAGAATTGGACATGTGGTTGAATCTGGGCCATTAATTTTGGTTGTACAAATTTTCATTTTTGAAAGATGGATGGAGTTGTACGTTTTTGAAATGGGTCATTGGATGAGAGACACGTGGCAAGCCTGTAGGCTACCACGTGCCCTCAGGAGGCTATGATAAAATTTTTGGTTGAGTCGGGGGGGGGGGGAGGTCAACCCCACAACCTCTGAGTGCACACAAATACCTCCAACCATCTCCGCTGTCTAATGGTTCTTACAATTTATAGTCAGCTGCTTTATTTTATGTTATAATGTCGTTACAATCATGGGGGGAGGGGGGGGGGGGGGGGGGGGGTAGGGGGACTGCCAACGGTCCCAACCCACTAGCGGCCTCGTGTTACTGATCACATGGAACATTGTAAAATCATAGCAAAAAACCTTTAAAATGGTGGTTGCAAGAAACCTTAACTCCAGCGGTTGGTGGGCGTGGTCACATGTAACGATGTGACATTAAACTGCAATATGATGGCTCTCCAAACCGTAACTTCTGGCGGTAAAACCATTACAATCACAAGGAATTTTTGTGGAAGGTTAATGCAATGGTTATATAAAACGTTAAATCCAATGTCGGTAGCTTCGAAAAACACCTATCACATGGCGGTAGTAAACGATAGTTAGTTCAAACAGTTTTCGGAACTCTGACTCCGAGTTCCTACCACTATTGCAGATTTCAAACAATTTTAATCGTGGATTTAAATGTGGGGCGTCGGCATGTGACCACCCTTCCTAGATCATTTAATGTCAATCCTAACGGTCTTATCTGGAGAAACTATGGAGGTGCCCTAGAAATTAGGGTTTTTACTAATTTTAGCCACAGTTAAGTGCAGTCTCCACTTTTAGTGGAGTTTTTCTAGCTAATATTGGGAAAAATGCCTTGGGAGGTCAAGTTTCGACCAATTTGGGTGAAACAAGAGTCTAACTAGACTAATTTGAGCATTCTGGAGGCATTGATTTAGAGAGAAAAACCATTAGAGGCTTGTAAACATATCTAATTTGAAATTTTGAGTATAATGACAAAGAGGGACATGCCATTGGGAGTTGGACCAGCAGATGTAGCCCAGGAGAGGTGAACTAATTCATCATGCCTAGTATGTAGAAATTATGTGTGATTGTATTTCTCTAGTATACACTGTTGTATAGTGTTAATTAGGATTATTTTCATGCTTAAAATTCGTAAATTCATCTATGTTTCATGGTTAAAACACTCATTCCTTAAGCAAAGAAATGGATACAATTTTTACATGTTTTTAATATTGAAAGGACACTTAGCACATCAAACTAATACACTCCTTTCAAATCAGGTTGGTATTAGAGCTAGAGTTTGATCTCTGGTGTTGTTGTGTGAAAATATTTGTTTAACTATTTTCAAGGGTTTACATGCTTACTAGGCTCAAGCTTAAGAGAGGAGAAGGAAAATTGGTGGAAGCAAGAGGTTCTCAAAGTGAACCACAGAAAAGTAGGACAATATTTCCACATTCACCACCATCTAGTTCACCTCAAAAAGAAGAAGAAGAAACCCATGAAGAGGTGGATCCCAAAGAAGAAGAGAGAGTGTTCAGGAAAGCATTCCTTGACATGACTGAAATGGTGAGATTCATTTATCAAGAACATAATGAAATACTAGAAGGAGAAGAATCCAAACTTCATAAGTAAGGTCAGGGATCATCGGGAGGTCACAATGATGAAGATAAATCAAAGAATGGCAATGGAGGAAATGGAGGCAGTGGAAAGTCACCATCCTCACCCTCATCATCATCATTCTCTACTTCATCTTCAGTACACCAGTCACACAAGTCAAAGAACATTGGTAAAATTCCTTTTATAAAATTGATGTTAAGTTTGAATTTCCAATTTTTAATGGTGAAGTCAATGCAGAAAATCTTGATAATTGGATTAACCAATTAGAGATCTATTTGAGAATTCAAAACCTTCATGATGATGATACCAAAATCTAACTAGCTTCATTGAGGATTGAAGATTTAGCTCTTGTTTTGTGGGAAGCCAAGACAAAGGAGGATATCAAAAATCATGGTAAGATTATTCTATCATGGACTGATTTCATTACTACAATAAAACAACAGGTTTATCCATTAGCTCAAAATGTACAAGACTACATCCAAGAATTTAGGAGAAGATCTCTCTTATTAGGGGTATATTTGCAGAGTCAAGATAATTTTCTCAAGTACATAGGAGGCTTACATAGCTACCTAAAGCATACTATTATCATGTTTAACCCTACCAGTCTAGATGAGGTTTGTGTTCAGGCCACAAATCTAGAAGCTGGAGGGAAAAACATTACTGATGATAGTAGGAAGAAACCTTTTAAGGGGAAAAAAAAGAGAAGGCCTCAAAAGCTAAGGGCAGAGATAATGCATCTGTCAAGAAAGAGGGAGAGAAATTGGTTTGTAAACATTGTTCAAGAGATGGGCATGAAGAGAAAAATTGTTGGAAATTACATCCTGAAAAGAGACCCAAGTATAACAATAACAAAGGGAAGCATAAAATTATAGCTACAACTCAACATGACTTAGGGTAGGATTTAGGTGATGAAACTAAAATTACAGCCATGGGATTGAAGAACATGAAGGGGAAATAAATTGAAACAAAACCCAATACTAGTACTTGAAACTGTCGCATACAATCTCCAAATGAAGAAGAGATAATTGAATTGTTTCATGTGAGGGTCATATCCAAACATACCAAGATTGACACATTGTTTGACAGTGGGTCACAAGAAAACTTAATATCTGATGACTTGGTCAAGAAACTTAATCTTGAGACCATTCCACATCCAAAACCATATCCAATTGGTTGGATTTGTAAGGATCAAAATTTACAGGTTTCAAAGAAGTGCATATTGCGCTTTGTAATAACTGCACATTTTGTTGAAACAATTGAATTAGATGTGGTTCCGCTTGATATTATAGGTGTTGTGCTGGGAATTCCTTACTTGTATGATAGGAAAGAGATCTTCCATTGCCATGAGAACAAATACCATTTATTCAAAGATAGAAAGGAATATGTTTTTAGAGCACATCGCAAGAAGACAAATATTGCAATGGTAAATGCTAGATAGGTAAAGAGGTTGGTGAATTCAAGTAAGAATTGTGTTCTTCTAATGATTAAGCCTAAAGATGATGTTAACCATGAGTCATTTGAAAATTATGATCCTAAGTTGAAATTCGATTTATATGATATAGTTGATGCACATCATGAGACATTTTAGGAGCCAATAGGAGTTCCTCCTAAAAGGGAGATTCAACATGAGATTCAGTTGTAGCAAGATTGCCCTCTTCCAAAAATCGGCATGTATCGCATGTCGATAATGGCGAATGCTGAAATAAAGAAGAAAATCAAGGATTAGTTGGACAAGGGACTCATAAGGCCAAGCACTTCTCCATGCAGTTCACCCATAGTCTTGATGTCGAAGAAATATGGGACTTGGAGCATGTGTGTCGACTTCAGAGCTTTGAACAAGACAATGGTAAAGAATCGATACCCACTCCCAATGATAGATGATTTGCTAGATCAGTTGAAAGAAGCAAAGATTTTCACTAAGTTAGATTTATGAAGATGATATCATCAAGTAAGAATTTCAGAAAGTCACATATGGAAGATTTCATTCAAAACCAAACAAGGACTCTTTGAGTGGTTGGTTATGCCGTTTGGTTTGTGTAATGCATCGAAGACTTTCATGTGTGTTACGAATAATGTTTTACATCCATTTCTTGATGACTTTGTGATTGTGTTCTTATATGATATAATCATTTTCAGCAAAACAAGAGAAGAACATGTCTTGCATGTGAAAAAGGTGCTTGATGTTTTGAAAAAAGAGAAATGATTTCCTAAGATGTCTAATTGTTAATTTGGAAAGAGTTCTCTGGTTTATTTGGGACACATTGTAGGAGGAGGCAATGTTAGGTCCCTATATTACTAGTATAGTCCCTTATTGTTGTTAGTGTAACCCCCTTATTGTTATTATTGTACCCTTGTAACCCCCATTTTGTTATTATTGTGCCCTTAATTTATTATTGTTAGGTCGGCTAGGATTACATTGTGGCCCACTAGGATTACATTATGGCCCCATGGACTCCTATATATAGAAAGGAGGTTTTGTAAATTGTATCATCCAAGAATTGTTCATCTATGTAATGCATTGGAGGTTGCCCCCTCAAAGTGGCTCATTTCTAAGGTGTTGATATCTCTTTTCTTCTATTTTTGGAGCTGGTTACACAACATTTGGTATCAGAGCTTGGGATTCTAGGGTTTCGCTGCTCCAAATAGGTCATCGTGGAATTTTCGCTATAACTTTTTTTCTACGAAGTTTCAGAAGCTGAAATGTTTAGGGTGCGAAGCTGAAATCATAAGGAAGAGTGTCTAAAAAGTTTAGAGCTTGGTTCACAATATTTTCGGAGATACCATCTGTGGAAGTTAGGTATTTTTTCAAGCTCCTAAACAGGTCATCGTGGCAGTTTCGCTATAATGTTTTTTCTACGAAGGTTCAGAATCTGAAATTCGTATGGTGCGAAGCTGAAATCCTGAGGAAGGTCTTCAAAACATTTCAGAGCTTGGCTCGCAATATTTTTAGAGATATGATCTGTGGAAGGTAGTGCTTTTTCAGGCTCCTGAATTGCATCTCAAAGAGGTGATCGTGGGAAAAGTTAAATAACTCTCTCTCTGGGAAGTGGATTTGAGTTCCGTAAAAAGTGGTCAAAATTACACAGACTGTAGTTTCTTGGCTATCAATTTCAGAGACAAAGGATGAAACAGTGACACGTGGAAAGTTCTACAAGTGCGCTCTACTGAACAAGTCCAGAATTAGGTCATTGTGGGAGATTGGACACAACTTTGTCTTGGAAAATCAAAATCAGATCAGACCTATTGCATTCAAAAGAGAATTGAGAGGGATACTTCAGTGATGAATTTCAGATATTGAAGATCTATAAGCATAGAGATAATACAATTTCAATATCGAGCTCCTCAAAGCTAGTAAAAGGTGTGTATTTGTTTTCCGAATTGCATAAGTCTTGTTTGAAGAATCAAGTTGAATTGATTGCAAGGGCCTATTGTAGAATAGATATCAATATTGGAGTCTGAAATGGCCCCTAAAAATAATTCAACACCCATTAAGCCTTTAGAAGGCTCTACTATGACTCATGAAGATGAATAATGGCAACATGACATATCAAAATTACAAGAGCAAATTTCGCTCTCGCAAAGAACAACAAAAAATGAAATGGAAGTTTTGAAGAAAGGCGTGGAAACTAAGATGGATGGTTTGAAGAAAGGCGTGGAAGCTAAGATGAATGGTTTGGAAGATAAGATAGACGGCATGGAAGTCGGCATGGAAGCTAAGATTGATGACATGGAAGCTAAGATCGATGAGAAAATGGAAAACATGAAGAATTTTCTAAAAGCAGACATGGAAGGTTTGAAAAATTTTATACAAGAAAGGTTTCCTAATGGTGAAAAGATAGTAGAAGAACCTCATGATGAGAACAAAATAAATGTTAATTGTGATTTCATAAACTCTAATGTTGGCGGGAAGAACTACCATATTCCAAAGATGGATATGAGGAAGTTTGATGGAAAGGATCCTGTAACATGGATACTACAGATGGAGCAATATTTTGATCTCCATAACGTGCAAAACACACAAAATGTATGCATTGCAACTTTACATTTAGAACAAAATACATTTGTATGGTATCAATGGCTTTGCTCCCGTAAAAAAATTGTCACTTGGTCAATTTTTACGGAGGAAATGATAGCACATTATGAGGATACAAAGAGCAACACCTTCTTTAGCCAATTGACAAATCTCAAACAAAAGGGTTTAGTGGGGGAGCACATTGAGGACTTCCAAAAATTGAATATAAGGGTAACTGATATTCCAGAGGAACACAGGATTGATCTCTTCGTAGGTACTCTAAAGGATAACATCCAACATGAAGTTCGTGTTTTGGAACCTGATTCATTGGAGAAGGCATTCAGGTTGGCAAGAAAAGTTGAATGTAAAATTATGGCGACAAGGAAGCCTACCACTCAATTCTATAAAGAAGGAAGTGTTGCTATGCCTAGATTTCGACAACCTACAAGGTTGACACCACAAAAATTGGAAGAAAAAAGAGCAAAAGGGCTTTGCTACAGTTGTGATAGCAAATACACTAAAGGTCATAAATGTGCTGAAAAGAAATTATTTTACATAGATTGTGAAGAAGAAGAAGAAAATGAAAAAGAAGAGGATATACACCAGGAACCAACCATAGAAGAGGAAGAAATGAATCCGACCATATCATGTAATGCACTAGCCGGAATTACCACTCCTCAAACTCTCAAGATAGTAGGACAGATCAAGAAGAAAAGGGTAATAGTGTTGATTGATTCAGGTAGCACCCATAATTTTATTCATTGTAAGGTAGCCAAGGAATTAAATTGTTTCCTATACCTAGCACCAGAATGTCAAGTGATGGTTGCAAATGGAGGAACTATAAATTGCTCTAGAAAATACCATAATATCAAGCTAACCATGGGGGAATATGTGTTGACAAGTCCAATGCTTTCCATTCCTATGGGAGATGCTGATGTTGTACTAGGAGTACAATGGTTACAATCTTTGGGCACGGTAGCTTTTAATTTTCAAGAACGTTTCTTGAAATTTTTTTCAGAAGGAAAGGAAGTCGAATTACGGGGTATTGAAGGGAAGCCAGGAAGTATAATAAGCTCTAATGTCATGAAAAAGCTTCTAAAGAAAGAACAACGAGGCGTAATTGCACAATTATTCTCACTAGAAGTTCCGACATCAAAATCATCTATTTCTGCAGATCTCCAACAAGTCTTGGACAATCATTCCAAGGTGTTTGAAACTCCCAAAGGACTCCCACCTATTCATGATCATGATCATGCTATTCATTGGATTCCAGGAAGTGTTCCTCCAAACATCAGGCCTTATAGATATCCTTACTTCCAAAAGAGCGAAATTGAACGTATGATTGCAGAAATGTTAGAGGCGGGTATAATTCAACCTAGTCAAAGTTCTTTCTCTGCTCCTGTAGTATTGGTACAAAAGAAGGATGGATCATGGCGAATGTGTCCGAATTATAGGGAGCTCAATAAGATCACCATTAAAGATAAATTTCCCATTCCTGTGATTGATGAATTATTGGATGAATTACATGGAGCAATTTATTTTACCAAGTTGGATCTTCGTTCAGGATATCATCAAATTAGAATGAAGACCGAAGATATTCCGAAAACAGCATTTCGAACTCATGAGGGTCATTATGAATTTTTGGTCATGCCTTTTGGCCTTACCAATGCACCTTCTACATTTCAAGGGTTGATGAATTCCATTTTCAAACCCTTCCTTAGAAAATTTGTGCTAGTATTTTTTGATGATATACTAATATACAACAGGTCTTGGAAGGATCATGTTGAACATGTTGACAGGGTGCTCAAACTATTGCAGGAGAAACAATTAAATGCAAAGACATCCAAATGTTTCTTTAGAGTACAAGAGGTGGAATATCTGGGTCATATTATATCTCACGAGGGTGTTAAAGTAGATCCTAACAAAATTTTCAGCAAACCTTCGTAGAAAAAAAACTTTACACTAACAATAAGGGGGTTACACCATACAAATTTCAGATTCTGAACCTTCGTAGAAAAAAAATTATAGTGAAAATGCCACGATGACCTGTTTAGGAGCTTGAAAAAATACCTAACTTCCACAGATGATATCTCCGAAAATATTGTGAACCAAGCTTTGAAAGTTTTAGACAATCTTCCTCAGGATTTCAGCTTCGCACCCTAAAAATTTCAGCTTCTGAAACTTCGTAGAAAAAACGTTATAGCAAAAATGCCACGATGACCTGTTTGGAGCAGCGAAACCCTAGAATCCCAAGCTCTGATACCAAATGTTGTGTAACCAGCTCCAAAAATAGAAGAAAATAGATATGAACGCCTTAGAAATAAGCCACTTCGAGGGGGCAACCTCCAATACATTACATAAATGAACAATTCTTCGATCATACAATTTACAAAACCTCCTTTCTATATATAGGAGTCCATGGGGCCATAATGTAATCCTAGTGGGCCACAATGTAATCCTAGCCGACCTAGGTCATAAATGTGCTGAAAAGAACTTATTTTACATAGATTGTGAAGAAGAAGAAGAAAATGAAAAAGAAGAGGATATACACCAGGAACCAGCCATAGAAGAGGAAGAAATGAATCCGACCATATCATGTAATGCACTGGCCGGAATTACCACTCCTCAAACTCTCAAGATAGTAGGACAGATCAAGAAGAAAAGGGCAATAGTGTTGATTGATTCAGGTAGCACCCATAATTTTATTCATTGTAAGGTAGCCAAGGAATTAAATTGTTTCCTATACCCAGCACCAGAATGTCAAGTGATGGCTGCAAATGGAGGAACTATAAATTGCTCTGGAAAATGCCATAATATTAAGCTAACCATGGGGGAATATGTATTGACTAGTCCAATGCTTTCCATTCCTATGGGAGGTGCTGATGTTGTACTAGGAGTACAATGGTTACAATCTTTGGGGACGGTAGCTTTTAATTTCAAGAACTTTTCTTGAAATTTTTTTCAGAAGGAAAGGAAGTCGAATTACGGGGTATTGAAGGGAAGCCAGGAAGGATAATAAGCTCTAATGTCATGACAAAGCTTCTAAAGAAAGAACAACGAGGCGTAATTGCACAATTATGCTCTCTAGAAGTCCCGACATCAAAATCATCTCTTTCTGTAGATCTCCAACAAGTCTTGACAATCATTCCAAGGTGTTTTAAACTCCCAAAGGACTCCCACCTATTCGTGATCATGATCATGCTATTCATTTGATTCCAGGAAGTGTTCCTCCAAACATCAGGCCTTATAGATATCCTTACTTCCAAAAGAGCGAAATTGAATGTATGATTGCAGAAATGTTAGAGGCGGGTATAATTCAACCTAGTCAAAGCTCTTTCTCTGCTCCTGTCGTATTGGTACACAAGAAGGATGGATCATGGCGAATGTGTCCGGATTATAGGGAGCTCAATAAGCTCACCATTAAAGACAAATTTCCCATTCCTGTGATTGATGAACTATTGGATGAATTACATGGAGCAATTTATTTTACCAAGTTGGATCTTCATTCAGAATATCATCAAATTAGATTGAAGACTAAAGATATTCCAAAAACAGCATGGAAGGATCATGTTGAACATTATGACAGGGTGCTCAAACTATTGCAGGAGAAGCAATTATATGCAAAAAAATCCAAATGTTTCTTTGGAGTACAAGAGGTGGAATATCTAGGTCATATTATATCTCACGAGGGTGTTAAAGTAGACCCTAACAAAATTTTCAGCAAACCTTCGTAGAAAAAAATTTTTACACTAACAATAAGGGGGTTACACTAATTTTCAATATAATCAAAATTTTTGGTATTGATTTCATTAAACTCAATTATGTGATCAATGACTGTATTATTCATTTTTTCACTGATTTCCAAATGTGGAACTATGTTTGACATTTGTATGACAAACACATGTTGTTGTTTTGAGAGTAGGGAGTTTAATGCCAATGCTTCTTTAATGAATTCATCTGCAGTAATAATGCCTTCATACTTTATAATATTTTCTCTCAAATCTTTAATCAGTGTGTCTTTGTGGGATAAGTCATTTTCATGACTTATCTTAAGTACTTCCATATGTTGTTGTAATTTAAAGAGTTGCTGCTTAGCCTTTTGATTCAAACTGTTCCTTTCTTCATCCAATTGTTGTTGTTGTTGCATTATTTTAACATCATTTTCTTGAACCAAAATGGATACTTCAACTAATTTATCCATTTTTGCAGTAGTATATGCTCCAAAAAATTGTGATAGCCGAGTTAGGTTGTCGATTGGGTTTGACGGGGTGTCTTTCCATACAACTTCCATGTTCTAATTACCTGGGGGTGTCTCAGTCCTTCTTCTCTTTATATATTTACTGACTACAGATTTATGAAGAGGGCTGTAGAATACATCTAATGGAGGGATATCAGTTATTTTTAGAATAATTTCAGCAGTAGGAAATGCAGGAATAATTTATGTATCTTGGGAGCTTGTCCTAGGACTTTTGATGGTTTCTTTTTTTGAAACTATCTGACCCTGGGGAGTCTAAAATTCTGTATTTTTCTATGTGGATGATCCCTCTGGGGTATCCATCAATGTATTACTAACTGAATTCCACAATTTATATAGCTCACTTTGATTTTTTGGGTCTGAATCCTCTGTTCTGATCACCTTTGTTGGTTTAGTCATATAACTAGTAATCATGATATTTTGCGGAATACGCTTGAGTCTTTGCTTTCTATACTCATGGAATATTTGTAATTCCTCCGGATTTAGATTCAATCTGACAAAGTTTTGAACTTCTTCAAAAGTTTCAACAAAATGCAAAACGTCTTCAAATCTATCATGTGTGTGTATGACAGGTTTGATTTTGACTCACTGAGTATATTTATAAGCGATATTCTCTGGGTCAAATTTCCTTGGTGGTAGAACATGGAGCTTCAAAAGTTGAATTTTCTAGAATTATTTCGACGCATGATTGAAATTCATGAGAGAGAATGAACCACACTGAATTGTGAAACTTGGCCATAAGGATTTTTTATTATCTTTCATAGTTTTAGTGAGTCCATTGCTTACAGTTTGGTAAGCCAGTTCTCTTGCCATTAGTTTATATGAAACATACAGAGGAAGCACATGTGGAGTGGAGCTGCCGAATACTCTGATGTATGAAAATTATTCTTCAATGAAACATCTTCCTGTCATTTGGAGATCTATGATGGCTTGCTTAGTGAACCTGGGGCTCTCTCTATCAAATATTAACTGATGTAATGGTAATACAACCCCATAACATAACCTGTGGAAGTGTGGTACAAAATGATGTTCCTGTATCTGTTTATGACTTAAATGAATAGTATTAGGGTCCTCGAGAGTCCATTTCCAACCCATAATTAGAAAGCTGGTGGACAAACAAATGGCATCGAAAACATATGCACTCATGAAAAATCGGTGGACGGTTTTTGAAGAAATAACTCTTGCCTTGCGATATTCATTAATCACTTTGGCTAGGTTTTCGGAAGGAATGGTTGCCCAATTCATGATGTGAGAATTAACACATGATTCCATCAAGGGAACCCAATTAATAGAGAACTTTGTGTTATCGGTTAGACCATATAATGTCCACAGCATTGATGCTGCAAAATTGTAGGGATTTGCAAGTGAAGCAATAGGATACATACCTGATTTATCATGCTTAAACTTGTTATCCATTTTTGTCTAACCTTGAATCATTTTGATAGTGTCTTCATTATCCTTTGCAAATTTTTCAACAAACTGGTTATCATAGATGTCTTGTTGGTTGGGTAGTTTGTACATGACTTTCAAATCTTCAGCTCTAAAAGAACCTAAGATTTAATTCTTAATGGTTCTGAATTGTCTATATTTAATTGCTGAATTCTCAACCACCCATCTTATCATATCAGTATATGGTAAAAGCCTGGCCCTTGTTGCTATTTTGTGAAGGAAAGAGCATGCGACATCTTCAAACTATAAACCTGAGGGCGTTGCATCATCAGCAGTTGCCTTGACCTCCGTTACTTCAGGTTTTTCATCTTCAAGGATAGTATAGATGGCTTGCCACGTTGTAGCACCTCCATCTGTAGTGCAAACAGTATCTGTGATTGTGGACGAAATTTATGTACATTCAAATTCGACAATAGTTTGTTTGTCATGTTTCTACATTACCTTACGTATGGACATCCCTTGAGGAAAAATCCCTGTTTAAGACAGAGTAACGATCAGATGATGAAAGATATAGTGAAATGATTTATTTTAAAAGAAAATATCTGGGAAGCAGCTATATCATTAATTAGCTGTGACAAAACAATAATTGTTCGCATTGGGATGATAAAACATGTTTAATAATTTCTGACATGATCTATTTTCATATTAAAACCTTTATTAAACCATGTCAAATCCGTCACATCATGTATTTTTGAACTTGTTTTGTGAAGCGAATTTATTTAACAAGTTTTATGTGCAAAATCGTATTTTTCGAGATATCGCAACATCCGAATATTTATAAGTGATGTCTTAAGTTTTGAATGTATATGTGCGATGTGTGATTTATGATGTCACCTGTGAAGTTCAAATTGCAAATCACAAATCGGGATTTTATGTTTTATGCTTAACTTTTAATGGAAAAATATTATGCGGGATGCGATTTGCGATAGGGTGATCACAAAGATATGAAAATAGAATTTATTAATTTCTTTTTGTTTTCTGTTTTATTTTAAAAAAAAAAAATGTTTTGAATTTTGATTTTTTTATTCAAAATAAAAAAATATACATTTTAAGAAGGGCCCCTATTTATATTATCAAATTTTAAAATATTTTGAAAATGAAAATGGGGGTTTGTTGCATAGCACAAAAATTGGTGATTCATTTGGGAGAACCAGATATCTGTGATTGTTTTATTTAATATTTCTAAACTTTCAAAACAAGAAAAAGTTTATGAGAATAAGAATAGTATGATTCATGAATTAAACAGTGTTTTTTGGAATATAATCTATTTACCTATCTCATTTCTTTTCTTAGTTAACCCGTTCAGTGATAACACATAGGTGTCTGTATCAGTTAGTACTAAGAATTAAAAAGATAAAGTAGGTGTTCTCTAAAATTGGTTTCGTAGATTTTTACTCATTTATCACAGATAGAGCGAATGTTGCCAGCAGGTGTTTATAGCCTCGACATGGTTATATTTTAGCCAATAATGATTCATGGTCCCATCTGAATTTGATTTCTTATTTCAAAGTTTAATTTAAAATATAATTGAATTTCTTTTTCTGACACATTCTCAAAATCATTGTCTAGGTTTGGTGACCTGATAGTGACAATGTCATTCACTGATAGTAATTTAGACTGAACAAGTTGGCTCGTGATGAGACCCCTTGTATTTTTATTTTTTATAATCATTTAGCTATTACCCTATTATGGTATGCAGTATTGGTAATATCGGTCTATATTATTTCTCTATGATTATGATAAAAAAGCTCGTAATGAGACTTATTTTCTTTAGAGTTTGTATGTTGCATATATTTCTTTTCTTTTCGAATTATACTTTGAAGAAGAAATTTTATCAGATGGGATGAATCATTAGCTTGTTTAAGAGTTATGGATGATAATTGTAGAGTTAGTAGATACTTTTTCGTAGAGAATCCTTGCTAGGTTAAAGGTTTCTTTCTTGACTAATACATAACATCTATATTTTATGACATTAAGAGTCCTTTCGGAAAGTAAATGTCTTTAGTAAATTTCAAAATATTTCAAAAAAATAAGGTTTATTCAATTCTCATAGTTATAATTATCTTTTTACTTTACTTATTTATAGAAGCAAAAGATCAAATAAATTTATGAGAAATTTTTAAAAATTTGAATCAACCAAAAATGATGTTATTTTCAACTTTTTATTTTCCTAAAGCAAAGAAAAATTTAAAGCTTGATTTCTAAGAGAAATATTTTTTCAAAATTTGACCATTCACAAGCAAGGAGTCTTTCTTACCTAATAAGTCTTGTAACAAAAAGGTAGACAAGCCTATTTTTTCTATGATTTTAAATGTACCAAGCCATAGTCTTTGGAATTTGGTATGTTTACCTTTTTCCTCATGTGCCTTATCCCATTTTAAAACAAGGTCTCCAATTTCAAAAGCTTTTAGACTAGTAGATGTTGTGTCAAACAAGGCTTTAACTATTTTTCGATAACGAGTATGTATAGCTTTGGCTTTTTCTCTCTGTTCTTCCATTTTAAGAATTTGATCTCATTTAAGTTGAAGGGAAGAAGAAGGATTTTCATCAATAAATTGCACTAAATAAAATTACGGTATTGTTATATTTGTGGGTAGAATCGCTTATTTCCCATAAAATACTACAAATGGAGAATTACTTATCGAGGCCTTCTGGGTGATTCTATCTGCCCAAAGAGAAAATAATAGTGCTTTGTGCCAATTTTTGTGATTTCGTTCTATAGTTCGTTTGATGATTCTAATAAGGTTTTTATTTGTAGATTCAACCAATCCATTACCCTACGGATAATAGTTAGCTGAGTATTTTAATTTAAAACATCTTTTCAAAGCAAATTTTATCATAAAGTAAGATGCATTTTCAAATATCAAAGTTGATGGGAGACCAAACCTGGTGATTATGAACTGATCAATAAAGTCTGTAATATTTTGTGTATTAACCACCTTTAATGGGATAGCTTCTACCCATTTTGTGAAATAATCTGTTGCAGTTAGAATATACTTATGTTGTTTAGAAGAGTTTGGATTTATTTTACCTATGATATCTAACTCCCATTGTTCGAATGGTTGTTGGATATTTACTGGTTGTAGTGGAAATGTTGCTTTCCTTTCTTTTCCTGCTGGAGATTGACATACTTTGCATTTTCTCGCATATTCATGTGCATATTTAAATAGAGTTGGGAAATAGTAACCGACATGCAGTATTTTATGAGCTGTGGTGTTTCCTCTGAAATGACCTCCAACTGGTCCATCATGTAATTCCCGCATTACTTTTTTAGCTTCAGTTTTCTCTAAACATCTCAACAGTAAAAAATCATAATTCTTCCTAAATAGCACATCATCTATGAGTTGATATTGATTTTATTTAATCATTAGAGCACGCTTTGCTGTGTAATTGATATATAATGGAGCATATTCATTTTTTAAGAAAATTTTCATATCAGCATATCGTGACTGAGAATCATTTAGGCTTACCTTGGACAATTGTATTTCATTTGATTGATCTTCTTTAGTTGGTAAATGAGAGGCCCCAGTTAACAACCTGCAAAGACCTTGAACTTTAACAATTTTAGTAGGATGTATCTCTATATCATATTCATGAAGTGTGGTAACCCAATTTTCTCTCTTCTCTCCTACCTCTCGTTGGATTAATAATTGCCTTACTGCTGAGTAAGGTACTATTATTTTAGTATGTGTTTTTAAGAGAAAAGGTCTAAAATGTTTCAAGGCTTTAAACACAGTAAAAGCCTGTTTTTCCATAGTTGAATAATTTAACTCAACACCTTGAAAGTTAGAACTAAAAAACGAAATAGGTGGTTCAATGTTTTGATCATTTAGTTGTGTCAAAATTGGTGCATATGACGTATCAGAAGAGAATGTGTATAATACAAATTGCTTAAGAAAATTGGGAGTTCTTAAAGAAGGAGCTTCGATGATGGCTTTCTTAATCAACTCAAAATAATTTCTCTCATATTTTCCCCATTTAAAAAGTGAATTTTTCTTGATCATTGATTGTAAGGGTAAGATGATTTGGGAAAAAACAGGAACAAACCTTTTTACAAAATTAATTTGTCCTAAAAATGATTACATTGTCTTTTTATTGTATGGTAGAGGAATGTTTTTAATTTCCTGAATCCTATCAGGTTCAATATGGATTCCTTTTTTGGAGACAAGGAACCCTAATCATTTACCTTTTGTTAAGGCAAAATAACATTTTTTAGGATTCAAGGAAATACCAAATTTTTTACACTTTCAAAAATATGTTTTAGGTGATTAACATGATTTTTTCTATGCTTGGAGTAGAAAGTAATGTCATATAGGTATATAAAAACTGAGTTGTTGATTATTCATCTGAAAGCTATATCCATAGCACGTTGAAATGTAGCACCAACATTAATCAGCCCAAATGGCATCTTTTGGTATGTGTATGTTCCCACTTTGTTCTGAATGTTGTCTTTAATCTATCATCTAGATGTACCATAATATTATTATATCCTGAAAATCCATCAATAAAATACATGAATTCAGATCTTGCAACTCACTGCAATATCTATTCCATGGTAGGTAAAGGAAAATTATCCTTTTGTGTAGTATCCCAAAACAGGGATTGTCTACAACAATAAGAATACCTTAAGGTATTATAAATTTGGAGCTTTAGCAAATCATGATCATGGAAATGTGAATCAGCTCATTAGTTGTAAAATAATATCTCACTAGCAGATGAAAGAACCTCGGCAAGAATATGGCCGACATACTCCTTCCCAAGTGGGGAAATGCAGTAATATAGGGCATAAAATGGTTGTCTTCAGAAAATAATGCTATATATGTGAGGAGTGGGACTTATATCCCTTATATTATATCATATAAAACTCACATATAGAATTAGAGCTGAAAAAATGACTCTAGACAACATAAACAGATCTCCCCAACTCAATATGACTCAAATAAGCCAAAACCCCATAGCTTAACTCATGCAGAAAGGACTAAAGCAATTAAAATGTTATTTTTAAGAGTGTTTATGTAGAAAATAATGAGGAACAATAGATTTGGAGACTACAATCATCCAATGGCTGAGAAAACGGATATTCCTTCCTTTTTATACAAAATAAGATCAACTCGACAAGGGTTTCATGAGAGTACAATGTATAAAAATGCAGATTTGCAGATCTGGATCTGAAAAAAATAGTTGTACTACATTAATGAATAAATATAACTGAAATATACGAATGACAGAAGAATAATGAAGTACAGATCTTTCCAGGAGAAGGGTTGTCCCTTTCTCCAAGGAACAAGCTCACAAGCAAGGGTTCAAACCTTGCTACTACAACACTCTGGAAAATGATGTAGTTTCTTCAGAGAAATGCATTGTAAATGATGGGAGCTACTTGGGCCACATGCCAATATGTCCAATATTCTCATAAACCTCATGTACAGATCTTGCAAAGAGAGGGAGGCCCCCTGCTCTAAAAGGTAAGCTCAGAAAGTGGGTGTTGTGATATTCCCACTGCAACACCCTACAACACAGTATTACCTACTACAAGAATAACACTGTGGTTGAAGGAGGATTCTTGGCCTCAAGCCTATATGTGGAAATTTTCTAAACAATGATCTTCTAAGAGATCACTCAAGGTAGGAGAAGGAATCCCTAAGCAGGAATGCCTTGTGCTAAATAGCATTGCAACTCTGCTAAATAGCAAGAGAATGCTCAAGAGTATAAGCATACCAAAATCAATAATCCATAAGCTAACCCAAAATGTATGCTATCTTCCTCCTTAAATGTTTTGTGAGCCTCCTCACCTTGGGTCCCACCTATTAGGGTTTCCAACACCATGTGAACACTTTCCCTCCAAAATTGCGTTGTAGCTCTATCAAGACTTCCCCTCCATACTGTGTTGTTGACTTGGTCAACTTGACTGAATCAACATGATTCTTTTCCTATTCATACATGGCAAGTGAAAAATCCAGCCACTAAGATAACCCATTTTCACACCAAGAGGGATCTTATGCTAAAACAAGATAAGTATGGGTCTCTTTCCCCCATTTATTTACCTATTAAGTGCAAGAAAAAAAAAATATTCCTATTAGCTGCATGCTAATTTTAGGAATATTAAAGTCCTCCCCTCCCAAATGTTTCTTCTCCTCAAGCAACTACAAGGATAGAACTGGAAAGTCTCCTCCTCTCCTCCTGTAGCATCCACATATGATGTGCTCCCCTAAAAGAACAAGATGTTGTCTCAACAATGACAATCCATAGTGTCTCTCTCAAGCATACAAGTTAGCATTTGGTATACATCCCAAATGGCTATCATCATGCAAAGTAAAGTACTCAAGGAGACAACTATGTGCTATCTAGAGGTCCTCTCAAGGAATGGAGTTTGAAATGCATGGGAAATTCCCATTCTCAAGTGAAACCTCCACCCCCAAGCTATCATCCATATGAAATGAGTTACCCTCCAACATGGAAACTCATGCACAATTCCCTCCACCTTTGGCTCCTGAAGTGTAGGTGGGTTGAATAAATGAAAATGATAGGCAAGAGGGTCTATCCCACACTATCCACCTCTCCACTTAGGATAAGTGTAGAGGGCATGTTGATCTTGGGTTGCAACATGATTGCCCTCAAATGGCAAGAAGAAGATTGAGTCTTGAAGGGCCCTCTCTCCAAAGTCATGAGCCATGCCAACCCAAACCTTTCCATACAAGATAAATGACACATGATCACCATATGGCATCCAAATAAAAAAAAAATTGAATTTTGTGTGCAAGTTTGGATGGTACAAATGGTTTCTTAAGTGGATACTACACAGTCTCCCCAACTTCTGTTTGAGAATATCATGTGACAAGTGGTTTTCAAATGAGTTACAAGTTGTGCATGTTTGCTTCTCCACCATGGGATAGTAAGAAGTAATGAATATCAGCTGTACATAATCCAAATAACAATGTACTTGCCCAAAATCATGTATAGATGGGCTGCTATCATTACAAATATTGGCCCTAAAGTTACCATTAAACCCAAAAATACTCTTACTCTCTTATGGAGAAATGCACTGTTCATATATGGTGAGAAGATACAGATACTCAATGGAGTAATCAACAAGTACATAAATATATTTCTTACCATGCATAGTGAGTAAGCTGAAGGTGAGGTCCATGAATGAGTCCTCCCATGAGAATCTTCTCATAAGAATCTACAAAAAGAAGGGATACATACTCTTCTTGGAACAATCCATCAATAAGAACATACTCCCAAGTGACATCGTTGTAGGCCTTGGTGATAAGGCTCAATGAATCCTCCCTTTTACATTCCATATGCCAAAGCCATCCACCATCATGCTGCTATGTGAGAAGATCTTCTTTCTATATGGAAGTATCTCATGATCCTCCACTGCTGAAGGGTAGCCTCCTTGCACCTTGAATGTGGCTTCCTTCTCTCTGGAAATATTATGAAAAGGATGGGAAAATTTCTGCTCATACTCTCCCAAGTGTAACCACAGCAACAACAACTCTTGCTGCTCCCTCATATCTCCCTCATACAATCCATAGACTAAGATCATGATGGTTGTCTTGTATGATGCCCCATACAAACAAGTTTTCTATTGTTCTATCATATGGGTGCCATGTCATGCCTCCATCCACCACATACCTTTTGACAAAGGGTATGATTCAAGAAGGCCAAACTCTCTCAAGAGTAGCCAATGCAACTTTGCTTCTTGCTGCCCTGTGTCATAAATCTGCAAGTGGCTCACCAACCTCTTGCTCTGCATCCACCTCCATTCATCCAAATGTGGATGCCCCCAATCATTCTCTCCTTTGGTATCTTCCCAATGAAGACTACCAATCTCCCAAAAAAGATTTCTCCCCTTACACCTCATGGGAAGTTGAGATGTAACCCCTTGGAGATCCCCTAGAAAATACCACTCATCAATCAACCTCTTGAATCCAAAAGAATCCAAGTGTGCTGGAGGAAAAACATCAACAGAAATTGGCACAACTTTCATTATGCCTTCCACAATCTTGCACCCTAACCCCTCATACTGTATGCAACTCAATAAAGGTGCAATGGAATGAATGTTCATCCTAGGTCACACAGTGCAGTGCAAACTTGTTGCTTCACCCCAGCAGTGTGTTTTGGTCCTTGACCAAGTGAGGACAAATTCAAAAGGTTTTCCATAAGATTTTCTGAAATTATCGGAAATGGAAATACATGCATACCTTGGTGAGTCTTGGGAACATCTTGTATGTGACATTCCAAATCTGGAACATCTAGCAAGGCATGACTAGAAAATGCATTTTCCAGTAATGGCTGCTACAAGAATTGAAACCAAGACCTGGATCCCTTAGAACAATGTTTCTAAGTGCCAAATCCAAGAGGAGGCTCAAAATAAATTCTTCTAAGTGGGTTAAACATATCTCCCACACTTAGATGTCCTCAAAAGTCCCCGATGAAGGGACTACAACAATACTTGAGCAAGGATTTTATACAAAGCGTTATATTTTATGAGCCATGACACATGAATATGAAAATAGCTGATCAATGTATAATATAGCAGCAAGAGATTACAATGCTAAATTGAGGAATCACTCACACAAGCTAGGCAATGAAAGCCTCAATAAGACATGTACACAAAATGTGACAAAACACTACTACAAAAATATGCCCTAGCTATGATAGCACTGTCTATAGGAGAAAGTACAACATATAATATGAAAATAGAATGATATGACAATGATAGCTCAAAGAAACGAGTGGGACCAAGCTCTCAACTCCTGAAAATAATAATACAACAATAATACACAATCCTTGGAAGGATTGCTACAATATACATGAAATTGGAAAATCTACAGAAATGCTGGAGTTGCTGGGCAACAGCTGCAACTCAATACTAGAAATAGATGGAGATGGCTAAAGATGATGCTCAATCTGAAACAAACCTCCTCCAATGGATCTCTCAATGCAAGGTTGATCCCGGCACTGAAGATCTTGCCCTCCAAGAAGCTGGTGCAACCTCTCACTGCAAATGTGCATTGAAATAACACAGTCTATAGAATGGATTGCACTGTCTATGATGTGAGATGTTGGCCTTGATGCAAAAATATGAAAAACTTCCCTGGAGACCTTCCTTAATAATATTCCCAAGCAATAGAAGCTCCCCCCTCTGAAATACGAGACAAGGAATGGTGTTGTGGAACCCCTCCACTACAACACCTAGCAACACTACGTTATACTTCAGCATAAATAATGTAGTGAATAAATAATGGCTTTTTCCTTGAGCCAAAATGTGGAGAAAATGAAGTGCAATCCTTCAAGAGGCCTCCCAAGAAGGAGAGGAAATCCCAAACAGGAATCCCTCGTGCTAAGCAGCACTGCAACTTAGTTGAATAGTCGGGACTACAAATATGTCTAAGTAGAAAAATGATCAAATGCTCCAAGATGTCTCACTATGGCTGCCTCTTCCTCCTTTTATGCAAGTGAATGCCTCTTTTCACTAGACCCCACACATTAGGGTTTCTTCCAAAAAGAATCTTTCTCCCTCCAAAACTGTGTTGTCTTCCCATGCAAGCTACACCTCTTAGGCAACGCTGTTGACTTGGTGAAACTTGACCTTGTCATCATGCAAATTTCCCCTTTTTCACATTGGAAGGTGAAAAATATGTTGCTCCCATGATCCTTTTCACACTATGAAGGATATGATTCCTACTCATGGGCGTTTCACCCATTTTATTCACCTCCTAGATGAAATAAAAAAAAATTAATGTTCCAATTATCTTCATGAAAATTTTGGAACATTACAGTCCTCCCCTCTCAAAGATTGCTCGTCCTCAAGCAAGTGAAAGGATAGACTGAATTCTTCTCTCCTCTCCCTGTAGCATCCATGTATGATGATCTCCTCCAAGGAAAGTGATGCTATCTCATGAATCATGCCTCCACATTGCCCCTCCTCAGCATGTAAATTAGCTATCAAGCCATCCTCATGTAAAGGTGAAATACTCAAGAGGATAGAAATTTGATGTCTAGAGGTCCCTTTGAAGAATGGGATCTGAAATATAATGGGAACTATCTTTCCCATATGGATCCTCCATCTCTAAGCTATGAGCCATGCAAAATGAGTCACCTTCCAACTAGGCAACTCCTGAAAGCTGTCATCCACCTTTGGCTCCGGCAAAGTAGGTGGGATGAAAATCTGCACATGGTAGACTATGTAGCCTACCCCATGCTGTCCATCTCTCCAGTTATGATAAGTGTAGAGAAAGTGTTGATCCCGGGCTGCAAAATAATTTCCTTAAAGTGGAAAAATGAAGACTAGATATCCAAGGATCTCTCCTCCAATGTTGCAAATCATGCTGGCCCAAGTATCTCCATATATGATGAGTTGGAAGTCATCAACATATGGCATGTCATATATCATATGGCTCAATTCATATGGAAACAAGTGAGTTGCTATAGTGGCCATATCATCTCCCATGTTCCCCTTAGAACATGTGAGGAATTTCTCCCTCAAAGGACACATCCATACAATGTGCCTCTCTCCCAAGCATGCTCCTCATAAAGACAGAAACAATAGAGCCATAGGGAGAAAATATGAGAATCATACTTGCTGCCATATGTAACAAGTGAGAGGGAAAATGGTCCCTCAAGTGCAACCAACGCAACTTGACCCTCAATTGCAATAGAGACTGATAAAAAGTGTGGCCTCTCAACCACTTTCCTGCTGTTCCAATCTCCTCATAAGCATGGAGGAAGTGAATAATGTCAGGTGTACAAGGATTATGTCCTCCATAATATATCTCTTCCCCAAGTCCTCTTAGGGAATGGCCATCAATCATGTTTATGGCCTCATCTAAACCATGTGTTCTAGAAAAAAGAATGATCCTCCTTGGAGTATCATCCTACACATGTATGGTTAAGGGATGCATATATACATTATAAAAATAATCATGTAGATAATAATGAATACCCTTACCATATACCCTGCTCATACAAAGGGAATGGCTCATAAATGAGTCCCCTCTCATCCTCAAAGAGAAAACAGGTGGCTCTGCTAACTCCTCCATCTCTATGTGATCTATGCATCCACTCATATGTTGATATATCTCCTCCTCAAAGCTCATCCAAAAATACCCCTCCATGATGGTGCGATATGCTTTCATAGAACTAGTGGGACTGAAAAGGAAATCCTCATGAGCTTATTTTAGCAACTTCTCCTTGAAATTGGAAGCTCTAGGGAATAAGATCCTACCATGATAAAATATGACCCCATCTCTAACTGAATATGCCTCCCCATGCAACTGGCCATCCAATATCATACAAGTAAAAATATCCTTGGAATACTCCACCAACAACTCGGAGTTCCAATATGGATCTATCCTTCATAGTGATAGCGCTGATGATCTCTCATGAAGAGCATCTGTCATATGGTCATCCCTCTCTCTGACATCTCCTATGCCAAAGATGCAAGTTGGAAGGCTGTTATCCTTCCCCTACTGCTTCTGCCACAGTGCAGAATCTGAAATGGAAGTGGGTACTGATGATGTTGAGAGAATTCTCTCTCTCTCTCCTTGAGTCTACCCCAGACTCCCAACGTTGTATCAGGCTCTCCCAAGGTTTCCACCCTCCTGGAATCAGTGAGTTGTGCCCCAACATGTGAAGCATCCATCCTCCTCTGCTGGTCTAGTGGTCTCCTGAGAAAAATGTCTCCATGCAATGGGACATACTCAACAAGAGATGATTGAATATATGAATGGAGAAAACTCTCCATGCTTCCACTGCACAATCCAATCACCTTCTTAGGTGCATCAACTTCCACAAATGGATAGGGATGTGTACTCCTCATATCATGATGTTGGGTCTTCTCCTTTCCTCCTCCTTGTGTCTTTATGGTTTCACACCTCCTCAACAATGGCACAGGAAGAACATGAGTTGTGCCTTGATCTCCACACATGAGATCCTAGGGAATTCCTTGCAAAGATGCAAGCATCCCTCTATTTGGAGCAAGATCTCCTCCTTCCTCTGCATCAGGTGCTATATCAACTCCAGATCTAATAGCATTGTTGCCCTCAAAATATGGAACATGAGTGGGCAACCTCCGAATGATTGGATCCATTTTTGAAAAAGAGATCTCCATGCTCCTTTACTCAAAGGTGTGAGATTAAAACCTTTCTTCCAGAAAAGCATGGTGCAAGTTTTCATGCAAGGGTTTTACTTAAGTTTTCTTGTTTACTTCTAGCATGTATGTATCATGAATATTTTTATCAAATATTTTCACTAATGCCTTAGTGAAAGTTGCATAAGATGCAATATTTACATTTCTCAAAGAAAAAGATTCAAAAATCCACCAGGAAAAAGCCTTACCTCTCAAATGCAGCGCTACAACTTTGATGGCTTCATATTCAGGAATGTGGTGCTGCTGCAAGAAGGTCTCTAACTCGTCCACCCAAGCTTTGGCTGAACATACAGGTGAACCCTCAAAGGTCGATAGAAGAAATCTATCATGCTACTTTCTCCCTTTCACCTTCATCTTGCAAAACTCTGGAAAACTAAAATGATCTAGGAATTTGCGAGTTTGAAACTCATACTATTTCAAGAAATCACTAAGGGTTTCCCTCCTGGAAACCTCTTCTCCTCTTTCCATCTCTCTTCCGAAAATCCTGGGCATGTGACTGCACTGTGTATTAGGATCTGTAGTTGCTTGCTCACACTCCTCATGTGACAATCTAGAGTTTGCCTTTGATTCAAATCCTCTTGGTGATTCTTCATACATCTCCCTCTAGATATTATTGAAATCCTCATGAATGTTATATACAAATTTAGGAAGAAGATTTGTAAGCTTATCCCCTTTTCCTTCTCCAAAATATGGAGTCTTTTTCCTACTTATTTCTTTGTCTCCTTGATGAGAATAGGAAATGCAGGGTTTTTCCTCTTCTTTCTTCTTGTCCTCCTTGGGGAGGTTCTTCATGGATCTGAAATATGATGAGATAAATAAAATCCTCTTCAATCTTCTGATCTTCTTGGGCTTAGACTCACAGGCTTAGCCAAGAAATTTGCTTTGATACCACTGTAATATTCCAAATCTAGAACAGCTAGCAAGGAGGCTCCAAAGAAATCCTTGTATGTGGGTTAAACAGATCTCCCACACTTAGATGTCCTCAAAAGTGCCTGGTGAAGGGACTGCAACAATACTTGAGCAAGGTTTCAATACATAGCATTATTTTTAATGAGCCATGACACATGAAGATTCAAATATCTAAAAAATGTATAATATAGAAGCAATAGAGTACAGTTCTTTGAGGAATCGCTCACTCGAGCTAGGCAATGAAAGCCTCAATAAGACATGTACACCAAATGTGACAAAAATATGCCCTAGCTAAGACAATGCTGTCTGTAGGAGACACTGCAACATATAATATGAAAATAAAATGATATGACAATGATAGCTCAAATAAATGAGGAAGAGAAAGCTCTCAACCCCTGAAAATACTAATACAGCAATAATACACAATCCTTGGAAGGATTGGCTACAATATACATGAAATTGGAAAATCTGCAGAAGTGTCAGAGTTGCTGGGTAGCAGCTGCAACTCAATAATAGAAATATATGGAGATGGCTGAAGATGATGCTAAATCTGAAACAAACCTCCTCCAATGGATCTCTCAATGCAAGGCTGATCTCGACACTAAAGATATTGCCCTCCAAGAAGCTGGTGCAACCTCTCATTGCAAATGTGCACTGAAATAATGCAGTCTAGAGGATGGACTGCGTTGTCTATGATGGGGTATGTTGACCTTAATGCAAAAATATGCAAATATACCCTGGAGACCTTCCTTACTAATATTCTCGAGGAATAGAAGCTTCCCCCTATGAAAGATGAGACAAGGAATGGTGTTGTGGAACCCCTCCATTGCAACACCTAGCAACACTATGTTATACTTCAACAGAAATAATGCAGTGAATGAATAATGGCTTTGCCTTGAGCCAAGATGTGGAGAAATGAAGTGCAATCCTTCAAGAGGCCTCTCAAGAAGGAGAGGAAATCCTAAACAGGAATCCCTCGTGCTAAGCAGCACTGCAACTAAGTTGAATAGTCGAGACTGCAAATATGTCTAAGCAGATAAATGATCAAATGCTCCAAGATGTCTCACTATGGATGCCTCTTCCTTATTTTATGAAAGTGAATGCCTCTTTGCCTTGGACCCCACACATTAGTGTTTCTTCCACAAAGAATCTTTCTCCCTCCAAAAATGCGTTGTCTTCCCATGCAAGCTACACCTCTTAGGCAGCGTTGTTGACTTGGTCAAACTTGACCTTGTCCTCATGCAAATTGCCCCTTTTCACACTAGAAGGTGCAAAATAAGTTGCTCCAATGATCCTTTTCATACTTTGAAGGATATTATTCCCACTCATGGGCCTTTTACCAATTTTATTCACCTCCTAGATGAAATAAACAAAAATTAATGTTCCAATTATCTTCATGAAAATTTTGGAACATTACATTGTCTGGCTACAAGCGTTCCTCTCTTCAGTGTGTTAGCTGATCCAACTGCTGATACGGCTGGCTAGTCCCTCATGAATGTAACAACGCTGATAAAGGTCTCCTCAAATGGATATGAGGTCTCCTCCTTCTCTTATCTCTCACTATGAAATCTTCTGATCACCATATGAGTGAAATCAACAAAAGTAGATACTCTCTCATGACTCGTATGGCTGAACCACTAAGAGCTTGCCTTCTCCTCCAAGTGCAGTGCTGATATCTCCACAACCTCTTTTTCCACTATTGGATGTAGCAGGAAAAATTCTTCTAACTTCATTACCCAAGATTCTGTTGTACATAAGGGTGATCCATCGAAGGTAGACAATAGGAATCTATTGCCCCTTATCATCATCCTACTGCATGGCCTTCTTTATTCTCTCAGTTGGATAAATTGAGGAAAATATAGGGTCCCTTTGAAAGCCCTAGGTTGGCACTTGTACTCTGCCAAATACCCACTCAGGATCTCATGTTCCAAGTGGTCTTATTGCTCTCCACTTCCTCTATGAGAAAAAGAAGTACATGGATCTTCTTCTTCCTCTTGAAACCTTCTATAGGTCTCATTGCAGCTTTCTCCTTCTTGAAACCCTCTTGGAGTTTCATTGAATTTTTCTTCTTTCCTCTTAGATCTAAAAATTGATGAGAGTAATCTCATCCTCTCCATAATTTTGTTCTCCTCTTATTATTATCTTCTGATTGGATCTGAAATCCACAGGCTGAGCCAAGATAGCAGCTTTGATACCACTATAGTATCCCAAAACAGGGACTTTCTACAACAATAAGAATATCTTAAGGTATTATAAAGTTGGAACTTCAAAAAATAATGAGCACGGAAATGTGAATCATCTCATTAGATGTAAAATAACATCTCACCAGCAGATGAAAAAAACTCAGCAAGAATATGGCCTACATACTCCTTCCCAAGTGGGAAAATGTAGCAATATAGGGCATAAAATGGATGTCTTCAGAAAATAATGCTATATATGTGAGGAGTGGGACTTATATCCATTATAATATATCATATAATAATCACATACAGAATTAGAGCTAAAACAAATCACTCTAGCCAACATAAATAGATCTCTCCAAGTGAATATGACTCAAATAAGCCCAAACCCCATAGCTTAACTCATGCATAAAGGATTGAAGCAAGAATAGCATTATTTTTAAGAGGTTTTATGCAGAAAATAATGAGGAACAATAAATTTGGAGACTAAAATCATCCAATGGATGAGAAAATGGATATTCATTCCTTTTTATACAAAATAAGATCAACCCGGCAAGGGTTTCATGAGAGTACAATGTATAAAAATGCAGATCTGTAGATATGGATTTGAAAAAAATAGTTGTGCTATAGCACTAAATAAATATGAATAAAATATAAAAATGAAAAAAGAATAATGAAGTACAAAGCTTTCCGGGAGAAGGGTTGGCCCTTTCTCCAAGGAACAAGCTCACAAGCAAGGGTTCAAACCCTGCTACTGCAGCACTCTGGAAAATGATGCAGTTTCTTTAGAGAAATGTGTTGTAAATGATGGGAGATGCTTGGGCCACATTCCAAGATGTCCAATATGCTCATAAAACTCCTGTAAAGATCTTAAAAAGAGAGGGAGGCCCCCTCCTCTGAAAGATAAGCTTAGAAAGTGGGTGTTGTGATCTTCCCACTGCAACACCCTCAAACACAATGTTTCCTACTACAAGAATAAAAATGTAGCTGAAGGAGGATGCTTGGCCTCAAGCCTAGATGTGGAAAATTTATGAACAATGCTCCTCCAAGAGATCACTTAGGGTAGGAGAAGGAATCCCTAAGGAGGAATGCCTTGTGCTAAACAACACTGCAACTCTACTAAACATCAAGAGAATGCTCAAGAGTCTAAGCAGATCAAAATAAATAATCCATACGCTAACCCTAAATGTCTTCTATCTTCCTCCTTAAAAGGTTTGTGAGCCTCCTCACCTTGGATCCCACCTATTAGGGTTTCCAACACCATGTGAACACTTTCCCTCCATAACTGCATTGTAGCTGTATCAAGACTTCCCCTCCATACTGCGTTGTTGACTTAGTCAACTTGACTGAATCAACATGATTATTTTCCTGTTCATACATAAAAAGTGCAAAATACAGCCACTAAGATAACCCCTTTTCACACCAAGAGGGCTTTTATGCTAAACAAGATAAGTATGGGTCTCTTTCCCCCATTTATTCACCTACTAAGTGCAAGAAACACAATTTAATATTCCTATTAGCTGCGTGCTAATTTTAGGAACGTTACATTTTGGTGGGCTTTATTCAAATTTCTAAAGTCTATGCAAATCCTAATGTCTCCATTCTTCTTTCTAACTGGGACCATGTTTGACACCCATTTTTAATGTCTAACAGGAAACATAATTTTGGCTTTAAGCATTTTGTTTAATTCAGATTTAATCTGATTTTCTAAGTTTGGATGGATCTTTCTAAGTTTTTACTCAATGGGCTTGTCATATGATATCACAGGTATGGTATGTTGAATTATAGAAGTATCATATTTCATGAGATCTAAATAATCCCATGCAAAGATATTTTTATATGTTTTCAGCATCTTAATGAATGACATCCTTTCTTCAGGTTTTAAACCAAGACCTAGGTTATTGTTTCGAGGTTTTTCTGGTGTACCAAGATTAATCAATTATAATTTCAAAGTAGAACTCATGGTTTTTGAATTGGTAATATTCTTAAACCTATCTTTCAAATCATAGAGATCTTCCATTTTGACTACAAATTTGGGAATTAGATTATCATTTTGTTTATTTTCAATCTATAATTCATGTTCATGTTCATCTACGATTTGACCCTCGTAATATCCATATCATGTAAGAAATTTAACTATATCTACATCATTATTAAATACTCTCCAATTTGTTACATTATCAGGAATGGAAGGTCTAAAAATTAACTCAATTGAAAATTTTTCTGGGCTAAATTCTTGAGATGGTATTAGATTAGATGCTACATTAGAAATTAAATCAGCACTTTCATTTTGTAATCTAGGAACTGTGGAGATATCGAATGCAGAAAAATGGGAGGTAAGGCTTTCAGCTAAAGCCTGATAGTGATTCAAATGTCCAGAAATACAATGAATTGTGTTTCTAACTTGTCTAACAATTATCTCAAAATCTCCATATACCTGAAAATGTTTAACGTTTAATCCAATATCTTTGTACAAACCTTGTATCAATGCTTCATATTCAATGGTATTATTCATGCATTGAAATTCGAGTCAGCAAGCTAGCATCGTTTTTTCTCCTTGTGGATTGATTAAAATGCAACCTGCTCCTGCACCATCTTCTGATTTTGAACCATCAAAGTATAAAGTCCAAAACAAAGAATGTTTTGAAATTTTATTGCTAAGGTTAATACATTTAGAAGTGTATGTTTGAGAAAAGTTTTCAATTTGAGAAATAACAATATTTATTGAAAAAGGTGAAATCTGGGCATTGAATGATCCACAAAACGATTCAACTGAGTAATTTCCAATAATATTATTAGTTAAAGCTACATGATCATTTGTTTCTTCAAGTTCAGTGGCTATGTGTTTCATAATTTTTTCGCGATCAAATCTTATTTAATTTAGTTTACCATTGTATGGTAACCACATGTGACCAATTGGTAGCAAAATATCCATGTAACTTTTCAGACCAATCCCTTCTTAAAATAAAACCATAAAATTCATGGATATCCGCAACCAAAATGTCAATTACTTGTAGTACCTTTGGATTGGATGATAATCTAATGGATACTGACAACATTTCTCCAATGACCTCGACTTTTGTTCTATCTAATTGAACTATATGTACAACATATTTTTGAGGAGTGACATTCAATTTTGTGCACACTGTTCTTGGCATGATGTTTGAAGAAGCTCCTGAATAAAAAATACAGTTATGATTTTTTTTTTAAAAAATATCGTAAGTCAAAAGTAAAGGAGGAGTGTGAGAAATAGATCTATCACCAATTAAAAAAAGATAATCGGGATTTACTTTTTTTGAAGATGACAAAGGTTTTCCCATATCTTTAGAAGCTTGGGCTATAATCGGTGGTTGTATAGGATCTACAAGGATTGCCTTGAGTTCTATGAGTAAAATTTTCTGCTATTGTTTGAGTTTGGTCATTTCATGTAACGAGATGTCTGCTTTGGTATTTTTCATATATTCAACTATATTGTATTCCATTGTATCTGAAACTATTACAATTTTGGAATTTTTAAGAGGATCTAGTGAAATAGTAACTGTATGAACAGTTTTAGATTTTTTGACTACTGTTTTCTCCTTTGTGGGGCGAGATTTCTGTTTCTGATTTGATATAGTTGAATTAGAAGAATATTTACTTCTTGTAGACACAAGCATAAATTATCTTTCTTCTTCTATAGGGAGAATGAAGTCCCATAACCCATTCAGTTCAACTTCTTCTTCAGAATTTGTTTCCTTTTCAGATGGTGAGGGATCTTCAATATCTTGGTTGGATTCAGCATTTGAAATTACATTTGGAGGCTGAGGTGGTGAAGATGAGTTTTTCCTATATGGGCGATATGATTTCTTAGGCATTGATGTTTCAGCAACCTATCTGTTTATCTCAAGCATGTCAATTGACATAGTTTTTAACACTTTTTGAAGACCTTTAAGATCGAATTGATCTTTTGAGACTTTCTTTTTGGAATCTTGACTAAATGTCACTTTTTTTTATTTCTAGTCTTCTATCTCTGATCATTTTACAAAGCTAATATTCTTTTCTCTACATCGAGAGCTTCTTTCATGTTTTCTAAAAGGGTAGATTTACCAGCTCTATCTACAAAAATAGCTATATTAGAAGGCAAAGAAGAAATATACCACTCTATTTGTACATCAACAGCAAGCATGGAAACAGTTGGAATTTTGTTTAATAACTTATTAAATCTGGAGTTGAAATCTTTGATCCTTTCATCTGAGTTTGTTTTTAGATTGGAAAGAGCATTGATTAAAGATGCAATAGTTCTATCATCTCCAAAGTTTGCAAGAAAAAGTTGTTCAAAAGTTTCCCAATCTACAAAATATCGTGCTCGAAGTGAAAAGTACTAGGATCCTACAGATCCTTGTAAGGTATAAGGAAAAAATCTTACTACAATATCTTCATGAGAAAATCCATTAAGATTCATGGCCAACATAAAATTATTGATATGTTCTTCAGCAGGAAGACCATCATCTGGATTATATTTAGGTAGCCATTTTTCTGGATGATTTGGAAGGGCATGTGTATTTGCAACCAATACAGCGCTGGGATTAGTCCAAGGTTGATTAGCCATAATTGGATTTGAATTTTGTGAAGATACAGAAGGAGATCCAGAAGTAGGGGGAATGGATGTAGAACTTACAACTGGAATAATACTACTTGTGATAGTACTAATTGTTTGAGTAGAAGAAATGGAAGAATAAGAAGATGTAGATTGAGTAGGAGGATGTGAGGAATTAACTAAAGGGAAATATGATGTAACTTCACTCGTATCTAACTTAGATCTAGATACAAAAACTTTTTTGTGATGTGATTCTATTAGGAACTCGAAAGGAGGAATTCCAAGTTTGTCGCTTTTGGATCGGGTTAATATACTATTTTATTTAAATAAGGAAATAACTTTCTTCAGAAGTTTCGAGATTAACATGATTTTAAGCAGAAATAGATATTCTTTCTAATTTCTGAATTAAATACTAAACTTCAAGAGACTCGAGAGTATATTCTGAAGCAGATAATTGTTGAGATATTTCAAGGGATGAGGAGAAGGTTTCTACAATTACTGATTTCTGAGTTTGTTATTTAGAGTTTGATCAAGAAGATGTAGGATGTTTTTGGGGAGATCGACTCTTATCAGGGCTTCTAATTTGAGGTTCAGATTTCTATTCCATTCATAGTCAGGCCCTCCTTCTAGCACCAAAAATGTTGAGGCCTCAGAAATCTATGGCAATAATAAGGGGGACAACCACCCGGCCCCGACCTTAATGCAACTCCCTTTCTGTTTGGGATAGTAGCTCTAAATGGAGATAATAGGACCATTTTCCCATTTTTAGGTTTTATATGATTTTTGGGTTTCTTTCAAATGATTTGCAATGAGAATAACTAAAAAATAAGACAAATTTGTTCTAAGATGCAAAAATTTGAATTAAATCTGATCTAATCTAACTTGGGATAATGTTGATTTTATGCGATCTAAAAAGATGTCTATTCAGTCTGTGATAATTTAGATCAATCATGGACTTAATAGAATTAATAATTTTGTAAGATAATCCTTTCGAGAAAATAGTTAATCAAAGGAATATGTAAAAAATATCGCATATATTCTGATGATCATATATAAAACAAATCAATTACTATTATGATATCATACAATAGTGTAACTGATACTTCAAACAAAAATAATTGATTTCATACATAATTCATAAAAACATAGATTTACGACTAATGTTAAAATAGAGTTTAGCATGCATGATAATAGTACCAGATGTGTGTTGTCCTACTCATCTAACCAGTGATAATATGCCACAATCAATCTTATATCAATAAGAATTTCAAAGAATACAATAGTGCATCAACAATGATCAAACAAGATGATATATAATTGAAAAGACCATGTTCCATTATCTTATCAAGACATCCACAAACATACAATAATGCATTCTTTGTAAATATTCTTAATAAAAATTCTAGACCCTTCTCTAAATGCATGAGAAGGGTTTAAATACTATATTAACTACTTACAAAAATAGGTTGTACAAAATATCTTATGAGGAGGTTTCTAACAACCTTCCTCATTCCTAGTATCTAATTGCTAAAATTGAAATTTTCAAAACAAATTAACTCATGATCATGCTTAATGATTAGCTAGTGCTAGCTCTGCTTTTCTGTTCACAAATATTAGACATTGGTTGGACTTGTGGAAGCTTCCCAAACTGTGTTTTCGTTTGTCCAGTAAATATAGCATCAAGTAAAAGTGGAAATAGTTTTTTTATGGAATCTAGCGAACAATTCAATGTCATTATTTGACTATGAGGCTTAACCAAGAATTCCCAGTATGCTTCCCAATTAGTCCTGTTCAGCTGTGCAATTGTTTCTTCTCGTATTTGACCTGTATTTTTCCAAATTTTCTCCAATATTTTGAGATCAGGTATTGATTTAGGATCTCCTTCTTTAATTAAACCAAAGGTATGTAACATGTGGTTGATTGTTTTGACAATGCTCTTTGATATGCCTAATGCTCTAGCTATTGCCAATTCTTCCTATTTTACCCGTGTATCCCAATCAGTAAAGAGAATATCTTTATAAGTTTCTTTGATCTTTGGGAGATTTGATATTCTTCCTTCCTATGAATCGTGCGATTCAGTATAATCAGAAATTTTGGTATTGAGTACATTAAACTCAATTCTCTGATCAATGATTGTATTAGTCAATTGTTCACTAATTTCCAAATGTGGAACTATGTCTGACATTTTTAAGACAAACAAATATTTTTGTCTTGAGAGTAGGGCATTTAATGCCAATGCTTCTTTAATGAATTCCTCTGCAGTAGGAATGCCTTCATACTTTATAAGATTTTCTCTCAAAACTTTAATTAGTGTGTCTTTGCTTAATAAGTCATTTTCATGACTTACCTTAAGTAACTCCATATCTTGCTATAATTTAAAGAGTTTTTGCTCATCCTTTTGATTCAAATTGTTCCTTTCTTCATCCAGTTGTTGTTGTAGTTGAATTATTTTATCATCCTTCTCTTGAACAAAAATGGATACTTCGGTTTCTTTATCCATTGTTGTGGTAGTATATGCTCCAGCAAATTGTTATAGCCGAGTTAGGTTGTCGATTGGGTTTGACAGGGTGTCTTTCCATACAAATTCCATGATATCATTACCTGGGGGTGTTTCAATCCTTCTTCTCTTTCTCTGTTTCCTAACTACAACTTTATGAAGCGGGCTATAGAATACTTCTAATGGAGGGATATCAGTTACTTTTAGAATAATTTCAATAGTAGGAAATGCAGGAATATTTTCTGTATCTTGGGAGCTTGTCCCAGGACGTTCGATGGTTTCTTTTGTTGAAAATATTTGACCATGGGGAGTCTGAAATTCTGTATTTTTCTATGTGTATGATTCCTCGGGGGTATCCATCAATGTATTACTAATAGAATTCCACAATTTTTCTAGCTCACTTTGATTCTGTGGGTCTGATTCTTCTCTTCTGATCACCTTGCTTGGTTGAGTCATATAACTAGTAATCATGGATATTCTGTGTAATACGCTTCAGTATTTTCTCTCTATACTCATGGAATATTTGTAATTCCTCCGAATTTAGAATCACTCTGACAAAGTTTTGAACTTATTCAAAATTTTCAACAGATTGCAAAACATATTTAAATCTATCATTTGTGTGTATGACAGGTTTTATTTTCACTGACTGAGTAAATTTATAAGCGATCTTCTCTGGGTCAAATTGCCTTGGCGGTAGAATAGGGAGCTTAAAAAGATGAATTTTCTGGAATTATTTCGACGCATGATTGAAATTCATGAGAGATAATGAACCACACTGAATTGGGAAACTTGGCCATAAAATTTTTTTATTATCTTTCAAAGTTTTAGTGAGTCTGTTTCCGACAGTTTGGTAAGCCACTTATCTTGCCATTATTTTATCTTAAACATACAGAGGAAGCACATGTGGAGGAGTGGAGCTTTCGAATACTCTGATGTATGAAAATTATTCTTCAATGAAACATCTTCCTATCATTTTGAGATGTGTGATGGCTTCCTTAGTGAACCTGGGGCTCTCTCTATCAAACATTAACTGATGTAATGGTAATACAACCCCATAACATAACCTGTGGAAGTGTGGTGCAAATTATGTTCCCATATCTATTTATGACTTAAATGAATATTAGTAGGGTCCTCGGGGGTCCATTTCCAACCCATAATTGGAAAGCTAGTGGAGAAACAAATGGCATCGAAAACATATGCACTCATGAAAAATTAGGGGATGGTTTTTCCTGGTGATATTCATCAATTGCTTTGGCTAGGTTTTCAGAAAGAATGGTTGCCCAATTCATGATGTGAGAATTAACATAGGAGTCAATCAAGGGAACCCAAGTAATAGAGAAATTGGTGTTATCTGAGAGACCATATAATCTGCATAGCATTGATGCTGCAAAATTGTAGGGATTTGCAAGTGAAGAAATATGATGCATACCTGATTTATCATGCTTAAACTTGTTATCCATTTTCCTCCAACCTTGAATCATTTAGAAAGGGTCTTCATTATCCTTTAATTTGCAAATTTTTCAACAATCTAGTTGTCATAGATGTCCTGTTGGTTGGGCAGTTTGTACATGACCTTCAAATCCTTAGCTCTAAAAGAACCTAAGACTTCATTCTTAATGGTTCTGGATTTTTTGTATTTAATTGTTGAATTCTAAACCACCCATCTAATCATATCAGTATATGGTAAAATCCCGGGCTTTGCTGCTATTCTGTGAAGGAAGGAGCTTGCGGCATCTTTAAACTGTAAATCTAAGGGCTTTGCATCATCAATAGTTGCCTTGACCTCCGTTACTTCAGGTATTTCATCTTCGAGGATAGTATAGATGGCTTTCCACATTGTAGCACCTCCATCTACAGTGAAAATAGTATCTGTGATTGTGGACAACATTTATGTACATTCAAATTCCACAATAGTTTGTTTACCGTGTTTTTGCATTACCTTGTCTATGGACATATCTTGAGGAAAAATCCCTATTTAAGATAGAGTAATGATCAAATGATGAAAGATATAGTGAAATGACTGATTTTAAAAGAAAATATCCGTGAAGCAGTTGTATCTTTAATTAGCCGTAACAAAATGATAATTGTTCGCATTGGGATGATAAAACATGTTTAATTATTTCTGACATGATCTATTTTCATATTAAAACCTTTATTAAACCTTTTCAAATCCATTGCATCGTGTATTTTGGAACTTGTTTTGTGAAGCAAATTTATTTACCAAGTTTTACGTCATACGATATGCGATTTCGTGATATCGTGAAATCACAAAATCACCTTTATTGGGATATCGCAACATCGAAAGATTGAAAAGTGATATCTTAAGTTTTGAATGTATATGTGCGATGTGAGATTTATGATGCCTCTTGCAAAGTTTAAATCGCAAATAAAAAATTAGGATTTTATGTTTTGTGCTTAAATTTTAATGGGAAAAATATTATGTGGGATGCGATTTGCGATAGGGTGATCACAAATATATGAAAATGGATTTTATTAATTTATTTTTGTTTTCTGTTTTATTTTTAAAAACAACAATGTTTTGGAGTTTTATTTTTTTATTTAAAATGAAAAAAATACATTTTAAGAAGGGTCCCTATTTATATTATCAAATTTTAAACTATTTTGAAAATGAAAATGGGGGTTTGTTGCATAGCACAACAACGCAATACTTTTTCAACATGGTAAGCCTATCGCATTTCATTATGAAACATTCAATGATGTTGAAACTAATTGTCCTACATATGACAAAGAGTTGTATTTGTTGGTACATGTTGGCGAGGAAAAAGGTCTCTTAGGAAAGAGTTAGGTTCGGATTAGAGGCCAACAAGGATTTTCGCTGTAGTCTAGCACCACGCTGGCATTTTTGCCCTGCTCCGAGGAGCAGAGAGTCTCACCCAAGGCGTGCCGTGACCTTAATAATATTGGGAGTAGATTTATATCAGTCTAACAGATTAGATATGTATCAACCAAAACTATCTCAGAGCTTAAGAAAAAACAACATTACATGGGGGATATCCCTTAGAAGCACATTCAGAAAGACAATCAATAAAATTTTAAAATCCTACCACACTAATCAATCTGGACTACAACATATATTGTGAACAAGAAAATTTGATCATATTATAATTCACTTATAAGCAAAAGACTATTACAATGCTCCTCAACATGAGATTTAATAGAACAAATTACAAAGAGGTCCTGTCCAGTAGATTAGAACACAGAGATATAGAGAGATAAAGAACAAAACAACATGAACAGAGCTCTCCTATGACTCCTGTTCCCTGATTCCTCCTCTGCCAACCTCCTTTCTCCACTGGTCGGCTGCCTATTTGTTCTGCTGCCATCGCAATTGACATTTTTTCCTTTCTTCTCGCTTGGATGTCTTCTGCTTCTCTTTATTCATCGAGAGTTCTATTGCTTGTCTCCTGCCACATTCTTCTACCATCTGTGCTTGCTCCCACAACAGTCGTGCCACCTGTTCTTTACTCCTTCACAACCTTGATAACTCTCTGCCTACCATGGTTGCGTCCTGCCACGTACTATCTCCAACTCAAAACTTTTTCATTTCAAAACAAGGGCCCCAATAGGCCCCGAACACATCCTATTGACTCGCCCCGAGTCAATTGGTTTTCACTGTCTCTATTTCCATCCGTCCGCTTGGTCTTGTGTTCTGCTATGTTTTTCCCCTTTCTCCCGACTGTCCAAACAAGGGCCCCAATTTTGGGACCTTTGTTAGAGCTGATGCCTTGATTTCTTGAAAGGTCGTCATGGCATTATGCCATCCTTGAATGAGTGAGTTATTTTGCGCTGTGACTTGCGTGACCACTTCCTCCCCTAAAATAGCTAGCAAGCTACCAAAAACGTTATGGATTTTCGTATCAGCCTTGGAGACTAGTTGTTGCATTGTTTGGGCACTAGTTTTTACCGGTTGTCTCAGTTCCCAGAGGGCTTGCTTGTCTGAAATTGAGCTTTCTTCAATCTATTGTATCCGGACCTCCAGAGCGTCCACTTGAGCATATAGTTGGTCAAGTCCAGTAGGGTTTGTGGCCTCCTGGATCTCCATTGATACTTTTGTAGCTGTAATGAAACTAGTTGAGACTTCAATGTGATCGAGGTAGAACATTCCTATAGACCCTTCAGTAGGTCATACGGTTCTTTCACTACAATACTCAAAACTTCCTGCAGTTTTGTCACCTGGCTTTGTCTCTCGGACATCTTCTTTTTGTATACAACCGTCGGGTCTGGCAACGCGGGCCAGGCTATCAATGTTGCTTTGAGCTCCTCATTTTCCTTATGTAGGTTTGAACATGCCACCCTAATGTGGACCGAGTGTCCGACTATATCATTCTCCTTTATCCATTGTGGTATTTGGTTGTTGTTGGCCTTTACTGTGGGCCAAATATCTTAGAAAATTCTTGTCACTATCTCCAGTTTTTATTGTATATTACCCTTTTTTTTCCTTAGTTGTTCACTCTCTTTAGTAAGTGTGCTAATTTTTAATTGTTGTTGCTCGCATCTTTGTTGGAGCTACGAGTGAAGCCCTTTTGCTTGTTGTGCTTCTCTATGAATTAAATGGTATAGTTGGGTTGTTCCCCCTCTCTCCATGCTCTCAGCACCAAAGGTTCCCTGATCTAGATGTCATGATTGAAGTGGTTGTCCTCTAGTGATAGATCTTGTTGATTTTACCTTCGGTGACTGTGGTGGTGTTTGTTGCGACAGCCGGTTACTAGAGTCGACCATGTTTAGATCGAGCGACATTTCTTGGGTTGTCAGATTAGCCTGCTACAGTGGATTCTGCTCAGGGAGCGAATAACCTATTTCTTCCATAAACTATTCTATATGATTTAAAAGCTCTGTGAACGTAGCACATTAAACTAGAGTTTGGCCAACTAGGGGTACTTTTGTTGTACCCGAGTTAACTTCCACCTCGGGGTCCTCATTTGGTCTTCCTCTGACGATTGGGTCTAATATGGTGGCTGATGAAGTGGAGGGTGTGGTAATGGGTGGTTCCTGAATGGTGGATGAGGCAGGGGCCGATGTTTGGTGAATGCGAGGTGGAGATATGCGAATATTTAAGAAATCAAGGGGGTTAATGGGTGGTAGCCCCCTAGTCACCTAGGGCTCCACGAGAGGCTCTTCCCTGATCGGTACTCCTATACTCAAAGGTAGCAGTTGATCATCCCCTGTGAGATCAACCATTGTACTAGATACTACGATATTGGCTTCCTTTACTTTTGGTGTTGCTACTGGGGATTTCACCAATGTTGTAGTCACTGGGGACGGTGAGCTAAATAGAATGTTGGGTATTGGTGCTATTAGGGAGGCCATGGCACAAGATGGTTTGGAGTGGGATGCCTAAAACTCTAAAAACGTAGGAAATGCAGTGTAATCACTTGTTAACACTTGAACTACTTTATTAAAATTCTGTACCTTTGTATTCAACTGCTCAATGATCGGGGATAGCTACAACTGTGCCATATTAGTCACCGTTTGCTCTAAAGTCTCTCCCGACAGTGGGTTTGGCAGCATCCCATCGAAGATATATGTGTAGACTCCACTTATAACCTCCATCGCTACTCCTGGCCACGAACAGACTTCTGTGTGGAAGGTTTTTTTATCAATCTGGAACTTTAATGGCTTCATTTTGAAAGTTGATTCTGGTACACATGTTGGCGTAATAAAGGTTTTCTTGTGGGTAACTCCAAACCATATCTAAGCGCTATAACCATCTAGAAAACTCCTTGGGATTCTTTGTTGACTCATCATGACATCAACCATTTGGTTTTACCATACTCTGAAAGCTTCTGCTTTTACCTCCTTCGTGCTAGGATCCCCGGATACCTTCCAAGGCACGAACTTCATTGCCATTGGTTGTCCTGTTTCTATCTCCACAAGACTTGAATGCCTGGAAACATCCATTTCCACATTGCCAATGCCATAATTAGATATCTGTAGATGAATCCGGTTGCCCTCATGTATTTTTCCTCGCAGGCTTCGAACAACTCGTTCAGCAAAAATGAGCACCAGTTCAGTTGTGCCCCCTGGACACAATGCTCTGCAACCAAAATCGTATCCAACGTGCATTCTCCTTTTGTATAGTGCCTCATCATTTTGATTGAAATTAAGTAACAGGTGAACTTGACCTCTAGCTTGTTGATCAAGTTGATTTTGACTCCTTTCCCCCCTCTCTTGGTGTCATACTTTGTGTAGTAGTCTTTACCTTCGGTCTTCTTCGCCCTCTTGGATACATTATGGAATGCCGCTGAGACATCCCTCCCTTCCCGTGACAGTCCAGTTAACCTGTGGATGTCCTCCACATGAATTGGGATTTATTTTTCTAGCCATAGCGAACCATTATGAATTTTTCTGAACAAGAACTTGGTGCACTACATTGCAGCGCCTGTAACACCAAACACCGAGAGATTTCTTAAGTTCAATATGGTAGACTGTTGAATGCCCCGGAACTCTGGTAGGAATCTTGCCACTTTCTTCCCTGCTTCTATGGCATAATTATCCATATATAATTGTCTTTTCATTGCTGGAAACTCGAAAGAGTCTGTGAGGTCGGTGTTGATCAATGATGCACTGTTGTAATGTTCCTAAATTTTCTGACAATAATTTGGAACATTAACTTTTGCTGATTTCACTTAGGAGGAGAATAAATGGGTAAGCAAGCCCATGCATAGTGATAATCACAATAAAATCCCTGATAGTATGAATGGGGATCATCTTTGGAACTGGTTTTCACACCCTCATGTGTGAGCAAGGTTATTTGCAAGTGGACAAGGTCAAGTTTGACCAAGTCAACAGCGTTGGGCCAAGAGGTGGAGCACACTGAGAGAAGCAGCGCAATATGAATGTGGAAAGGGTTATTTGGTGGAGGAAACCATAAAAGGAGTGGGACCCATGGAGAGGGGCTTTCATTTGTTTAAAAGGAGGGCAAGGCAACCATTGTTTCTCATGCTTGTATTATTCATCTCATTGTCTACTTAGACAATCGAGCATTCTTTGCTGTTTAGCAAGAATTGCCAAGGGAATTCCTTTTTAGGATTCCTTCTCCTTCTTGAGAGGTCTCTTGAGGGATTTTTCTTCATTTTCCTCACATCCAGGCTCAAGGCGAAGCATCCTCCACCAAGACAACAATATTTCTACAGCAGATTAATGTTGTGTTACTGGGTGTTGCAGTGAGGGTTCACCACACCACTTTCATCATCTATTTTTAGAGGAGGAGTCCCTATTTCCTTTGAGATATCAGATTGGAGGCATTCCGAAGCATATTGCAGACTTTGGCATCAAGGCCAACTCATTTCCTATCCCTATAGCACAGTTCCATCCAGTGATTGCATTATTTTGAGAGGAGCATTTGAAGTGGGGCTCTTGCAGATTGTTGGAGGGTGAGATATTTGGTGAAAGGATCAACCTTTCATCCTAAAGATCCATTGGAGGAGGCACATTCAGTTTTGAATCATCTATTTCCATCTCCATTTAGTTCTATTTCTGAGTTTCTGCAGCTACCCAACAACTCCGGCATTTTGCAGTTTTTGTATTTTATTGCCAAGCCTTCCAGGATTGACATGAGGTAGTCTTTGGGAGCTGATATCTTCACTCCTAATGTTGTATTGGGCCATATATTGATTTATCCATGTATTTTACATACGTAGCATGCAGTTTATCTATAAAAATATTTTTTCATAGCTTGATCTCACATGTATAGTAGTATTTAATCATGGTTTATGTACTTATTCTTTGAGGTTGAGCATTGCCTATCTTGAGCACCCTTTTTCCTCAAGATCTTGTATTCATTTGTTGCTACTATTATTTAATGAAATAGCTATGGATTTCTCTCATGCTTCTATGAGTTGAGTGTTGCTTCTGCACCATTATTGTGCTTGCTTATTGTTGGAGCTATAACTTTAGAATATCTTGAGATATTCTCATTGTTGTAGCATTTTCCTGATTTGGAACATTACAGTGGTATCAGAGCATGATCTCTGGCCCAACCAGTGGATCTCATCCATTATGCTATCAAGGAGAGAGAAGATGAAGACTCCATTATTTGGAGAAAAGAGGGAAGAAGAGCTTACAAAGCTTCTTCCAAAATCTGTACGGAGCATTCATGAAGAATTTGAGAAGCTAATGAGGGAGATATGTACAGGATCTCCATGAGGGTTTGAAACTGAGTCAAACTCTAGTTTTTCTTATGGGAGATGTGAGCATGTAGCCACACCATATAAGGTACAGTGCAATCACATGGCCATCTTTGCCATGAGAAGAGAAGAAGAAGGAGGAATACCAAAGAAAGGAACTCTTAGAGGTTTCTTGCATGAGTATGAATCTCAAACTCAGAATTTTCGTGATCATATTACTTTTTTTGGAGTTTTGCAAGATCATGGTAAGCAGGAGAAAGCAACATGATGAGGATAGATTTCTTCTATCTATCTTTTATGGTTCCCCTACTTATTTAGCCAGGGCTTGGATATAAGAATTAGACACCTTTCTGCAGCAGCATCAGATTCCCAAAGATGAAGCCATCAAAGTAGCAGTGCTGCACTTGGGAGGTAAGGTCTATGCATGGTGGTTATTTGAGTCATTTACTTTGAAAATGTAAATACCTCTTCCTATGCAATGCTCATTAGAACTTTGATAAAGAGATTTGGTAGGAGGAATTCTGAAACACATGTGAAGGAAACAAACACATTCAAACAAACAAAACCCTTACATGTGATGGAGGAAACCAAAGACTCAAAAACATTTCAGAGAAGCATGAAGGAGGTTTCCCACTCATGTTGACGAAGTTGAGGGCAACAACACTGTCATTTCTAGAGTTGAGCTACTACCTCATGCAGAGGGAGGAGGATATCTTGCTCCAACTAGAGGGATTCTTTCATATTTGCAAGGAAGTCCCCAGGATCTCATTCATGAATGTCCAAGAACAATCAGTGAGCAGCATGATTGTGTAGCATTGCAGTTGGAAGGAGGAGGAAGGAAGGAAGAGCAACATCATATGATGAGGAGTCCACACCCTTCTATATTTCAGAGAGCTAGTGCAAAAAGGAGGCAGACTGTGTTGCGCTATGAGATCAAGCGCAAGGTTTCCCAACCAATACAGTCCACTCTTGACATTGATGTCTCACTGCATAGAGGCATTCCATCAGGGAGGCCACCAGATCTATCAGTGATGAGAAAAGTTTTGTCTTTGGATTCACCCCTCTTGGATTTTGGAGAGGTGAAGAGTTTGGAGGAGAACTTTGGCATGGGGGATGTCAAAGTAACAGACTGCAACATGAGAAGAGCTTCACATGCTAGATCACCAACACTGTCTCTTGGGAGGATTGATCCTTATTGGAGATCTTAGATCTTAGTAGAGTACTCCAAGGATCTTGGTGCATGCATGACCCTTGATGAACTGGGGAGAGATGAAAGATACATTATGGATGATATGGTCATCTATTCACATGACAGAGTATTCTTGACTAGAGATTCTAGCCTCAACGAGAAGTTGTTGCATGCATCACAAGAGGACTTCTTTTCCATGAATTTTGATGCATATCTTGCCTTGGTAGAGTTGTGCATTTGGGAGGGCATCCAATAGGAAATACATCAGCATATGGAGAGATGTAGATCCCGGATGATGATGAAGAGGATGTCACATCCACCTTCCTACTCATTGGGAGTAAGGGAGAAATTTCAGTTGAGCCATTTCAGCTCAAATCTTCGAGTACATGATGGAGAACGTACAATTTCATCTTATGTTTTGTACTTCTTGTCTTTTTATGAGTAGCATATTATACCAAGGAGGATTATTCCTTCTTTCATATTTTATAATTATATATTTGAAGCCAATTGTAGCATTGAAATTGGCTATCTCATTGGTGGTTTGTGGGAGAGGCCACATGATTTTTGGTGTGCACCATTGACACATTTTTGTACTTTCATGTTCACATCTTGTAGGATGATTGTGGCAGAAAACAAGTGGCTAGGAAAGAAATTGTTTTTGTTTGAATTGATGCAGGCAAGAGATGCACTACGCTGGTTCCATGGGTGGAACTATGATTCACTCTCAGATTTTCATTTAGCAACTTGTTCTTATTGTACTATGCTTCCATGTATTGCTGATATGTTTATGTTTATGGGGAGCTTTATTTGGAGAGTGGGCTTGAGATTGAGGATGCCCATTAGGAGCATGATTCTCCTTACTATAAATGTTGTACATTTCAGGAGAAACCATGGGATGACCATGAATGCCACATTACATTTCTTTCCTTCCTGTGGGAGGAACCACTTGAAGAACTTGAGGAGGCACTCCATGGATCATGAGGAGATGGAGGAGTTAGCACAATCAACTCTTTTTCCTTTGAGGATGAGGGAAGACTCATCTATGAACCCCTCCATTTATATGAGAAAAACATATGGTAAGAGTATTGTTGGATTGCATAGAGATTTTTCTATATATATGCAACTCTTAACCATATATGTGCAGGGATTTGCTCAAGGGAAGGATACTCTTCATTCTAGATTTGGTGGTCTACATAAGGCCATTATGGGTGATCACTCCCTAAGTGGATATTGGGAGGATATTTCTCATGGAGAATGTACTCAAATTTCACATTACATCCTTCACTTTCTCTAGATTTGTGAAGAGACCAGGGCAACAAGCAAATGGTGGGGAGGCCACCCATCATTTTATATTCTATGGCAGTGGAGATTCAAACTGCGTTGGCTACATTTGAGGGACCATTGTCCTTCTCATTCACTTCAAATGGAAACTAGCATGATTCTCCTTATGGTTTCCTTGATTGATATTGCTAGAGTTTTTCTTGGGAGCATGATTGGAGGAGAGACACATTGGGTGAATGTGTCCTTGGAGGGGGAAATTCCTCACACCTTTTTCACTACATGTTATAAGGGGAACATGGGACATGATATGGTTATCTTAACAACACATTTGTCACTTTATGAGGAGAGCCATATGTTGGAGGAGATGCCATATGTTGATGACTTCCAACTCATCATATATGGAGATACTTGGGCCAGCATGATTTGCAGCGTTGGAGGAGAGATCCTTGGAGATCTAGTCTTCATATTGCCACTTGAGGGAAATTATTTTGCAGCCCAGGATCAGCATACACTCTACACTTATCCTAAGTGGAGAGGAGGACAGAGTGGGGTAGGCTATTTTGTCTACCATGAGCAGATTTTCATCCCACCTACTTTACCAGAGCCAACGGTGGAGGACAGTTTCCAGGAGTTGCCTAGTTGGAAGGTGGCTCATTTTGTATGGATGATTGCTTGGGGGATGGAGGATCCACATGAGGAAGATGTTCCTCAAACACTTCATAGAATCCATGCCTTGAGAGGAGGCTTTCTAGTTCCGTCCTTGCAGTTTCTTGAGGACAAGCAACATTTGGGAGGGGAGGACTGTAATGTTCGTAAATTTTCCAACAATAATTTGGAAAATTAATTATTTCTAATTTCAATTAGGAGGAGAATACATGAGTAAGGAGGCCCATGCATAGTGATAATCACAGTAAAATCCTGCATAGTATCAATGGGCATAATCTTTGGAGCTATTTTTCACACCCTCATGTGTGAACAGGGTTATTTGCAAGTGGACAAGGTCAAGTTTGACAAAGTCAACAGCGCTGGCAAAAAGGTGGAGCACACTTAGAGAAGCAACGCAGTATGAATGTGGAAAGGGTTATTTGGTGGAGGAAACCATAAAAGGAGTGGGATCCATGGAGAGGGGCTTTCATTTGTTTAAAAGGAGGGCAAGGCAACCATTGTTTCTCATGCTTGCATTATTCATCTCATTGTCTATTCCGACAATTGAGCATTATTTTCTATTTATCAAGAATTACTAGGGGAATTCCTATTTATGATTCCTTCTCCTTATTGAGAGGTCTCTTGAGGGATTGTTCTTCATTTTCCTCACATCCAAGCTTGAGGCCAAGCATCCTCCACCAAGAAAGTGTTATTTTTGCAGCAGATTAATGTTGTGTTGCTAGGTGTTGCAGTGAGGGTTCACTACACCACCTTCATCAGCTATTTTCAGAGGAGGAGTCCCTCTTTCCTTTGAGATATCAGATTGCAGGAATTCCAGAGCATATTTCAGACTTTGGCATCAAGGAAAACTCATTTCCTATCCCTACAACGCAGTTCCATCCAGTGATTGTGTTATTTTGAGAGGAGCATTTGCAATGGGGCTCTTGCATATTGTTGGAGGGTGAGATATTTGGTGAAGGGATCAGCCTTTCATCCTAAAGATCCATTGGAAGAGGCACATTCAGTTTTGGCATCATCTATTTCCATCTCCATCCAGTTCTATTTCTGAGTTTCTGTAGCTACCCAGCAACTCCGGCATTTTGCAGTTTTTGTATTTTATTGCCAATCCTTCCATGATTGACATGAGGTAGTCTTTAGAAGCTGATATCTTCACTCCTAATGTTGTATTGGGCCATATATTGATTTATCCATGTATTTTACATATGTAGCATGCATTTGCTCTATAAAACTACATTGTCATAGCTTGAGCTCACATGTATAAAAGTATTTCATCACGGTTTATGTACTTGTTCTTTGAGGCTGAGCATTTCCTATCTTGAGCACCCTTTTTCCTGATCTTGTATTCATTTTTTGCTACTATTATTTAATGAAATAGCTATGGATTTCTCTCATGTTTCTATGAGTTGAGTGTTGCTGCTGCACCATTATTGTGCTTTCTTATTGCTAGAGCTCCAACTTTAGAATATCTTGAGATATTCTCATTGCTGTAGCATTTTCCTTCCTTCAAACATTACAACTGTCGTATTTCCCCACTAGCAATTCCATATTTTGAACTCTGTTATCGAGTTCTTGCTCCAAAACTTCTGGTGTTTCTCTTGTGATTATGGCTCTTCTCTGATACACCTGTAGAACAACTCCTTCTCTTTTCTCTTGAATTCCTTCTTTTTCGTGCCTTCTCTGCTCTTCTTCTCGTTCTACTTCATTTTCTCCCTTGGATATTTCTGGTTCTAACTCAGATTTTTTTGGAATTATTGCACTTCTTTGCATGCAGGTTATGCAATTAATCGGCACAGGTGAGGTTGATGAGACCCCATAACTAATCAATTACCATCTGGCCTCGTCTGTGGCTACAATCATGTGATTAGTTACCGGCTGAGGTGGGTTCTGACAATGCTGACTGTGGCTTCGGGATTTGGCAGACGTGCCAGTTGGTGGTTATGGCTTATTATGGAAAATTAATTACGGTATGGGTGATGCTAATTATGGAAATTATTTCCAAATCTTGGTAATATTACGGACTGACATGGGTACTACGCGTAATGATGATGGGCTGATGTTTGACACACTTTTCTATCTGACATGGATGACACGTTGGACACTACCCTTCCCCAACCACAATGGGTTGTGTTGCAGTCTCCACAACACAATTGTACTTATTTTTTTTGTTTTTGATAAAGTGGAAATCCTATCCCTACTCTTCTCGGGTGTGAGAGAGTTATTGATGCTATTCTACCCTACTGACTCTTCTCGGTTGCGAGAGTTATTGGAATTGGAAATGAGTAACTTACTCTTGATAGGGCTTCAGGCGTGCACCATTCACCCATCCTTGTAGAACTTGGTCATCCAGTTGTGCTAACCGAACTGCTCCTGAATATTTTATTTCTATCACGTAAAATGGCCCTAGCCAATGCATCTGCAGTTACCCTGGGAACTTCTGGTACTTACTGTCATAGAGTAGAAATTTTCCGCTGACATGAAAAGTCTTGCACTTGATGTGTCAGTCATGCCAAGATTTTGTCTATCCTTCTGTATTGTTTGGTGAAATTATGGAAAAAAGCATTCTTCCTCGAGGCATTGTAATTCCTGCAATCATTCCTTTAGCGAGTCCTCTTCTGATAGTTGGAGTGAAGTTGCGACTAGGAGGTTGGGTATGATGAATTCAGCTGGGACTACTGCTTCTCTCCCGTATACTAGCTGGAATGATGTTTGGTTGTTCAGTTTCTTTACCATTGTTTGGTATGCCCATAAAGTTGTTGGTATCCACTCATCCTAGTCACCTCGTTGCAAATTGCATATTTTTGTCAAGCCTTTCTCTAGTATTTTGTTGAATGCTTCTACCGTACCGTTGGCTTGTGGGTGATACAGACTGCTTTTATGATGTTGTATCATGAAGCTTTCTTGCAGAGATTTAATGGTGTCATTGATGAAGTGTGTACCCTGGTCGTTGGTCAGGCTCTTTGGACAACCGAATCGGCTGCTTATGTTTTCAATTATGAACCTAGTAGCAGTCTCTGCCGTGCAATTTTTTATTAGCAATGTTTCTGCCGACCTCGTCAAATATTCTATCACAGTTATTATGTACCTCATCTGTGAGTGTCTTTCAGCTGGTGTAATTGGTCCTACAAAATCGACTGCCCATTTTTCAAACAGCTGCAGTACTTTTATCAGATGAAGTGGAAGTTCATCTCTGTGGGATGGTCGTCCCGTCTGCTGACATATATCACATTTCTTAACAAATGTTTTTCTATCCTGTTGTGACCAGCAACAACCCCCCTTTTTATTTAATATTAGTAATAATACTAAATAAATGGGGACCCTTAGTTAAAAAATCCAAAAAAATCAATTAGGATTTTTTGGCCTTTTAAAATAAAACTTTCTATCATAAACTTATAGAAATCTCTTAGAAAGAACATTAAGAAACACTTAAGTTTATGATAGATTACGATAAAATTTCTCTTTAAACAAAATAGCGCATCTATAGCAAAAAGGTATATATCTTTTATAAAACTGAAAATGCGATTTTGCGCTTTTGCGATAATGCGATCCCAAAAGCTTATACAATAAACGTATTGGTCGCAGATCGCATAGCGCAAAAAACAGAAGTGATTAATGAATACCTTTTACGCTATTTTCAATTTTGCACTTTTGCGAGATTTGCGATGTGTGCTTTTGCGCTATTGCGCAATTTCCGCTTTTGCACTATTTTACATAACTGCGACGGCTTCATTTTGCAATATTGCGATATTGCGACATTGCGATATTGCGATATTGCACAACAAATCACAGATCGCAATGTCGTAGATTCATGTAGGCGCGTTGTCCAAAGGCAATCTTCCCATATATCAAATCTTTTATGCGCTTTAATGATTAAATTAAATGATTGGATTGATTATTAATGGTAAATGAGATTGTGTTTGGATTGAAAGTCGTTTCACGATTAAAATATTATATTTCATCCGCTTTCACATTTAAAACAGTCTCATCACCTTTCTTATGCCATTACTCTCATTTACTCGTAAAACGCAGGCACGAAGGAGAAAACATCTATACAAAGCTTTCACGAAACACTATGGGTAAGAAGGAGAAGAGCTCGAGTTCTGAAAACAGAGAAATGGCTTCGATGTATGCAGACACCGCTTGTAATAAGGATGCCAGTATATCCACTTGGGAAGGAATGTATAATCTGTTAGAGGAAGAAAATCCTTTGGTGATGAAAGTTGTAGCTACAGCAGGTTCCAGTAATACGTCTGAGGCAACCCTTAGAGAACTGGCTTGCTCATTTCTGCATCGAATAGCGGCAAGGCCAAGGATTCTCCCGTATACATACATGGTGAGATGGATGCTGGATAGCACCAATATTTCAGACAGGCAATTTAGGACTCCATCTGAAGAGCTAATCGGGTCATTCACCACAGAAGATCTGAGATTAATGTATAAGTTGCCAGAACCTCAGGCGACTTACAACAAGCAATTTATGGAAGAATTTGCCAGAGAACATGCAAATTTGGTAGAATGCACAAAGGAGTGGACCAAAAGAAGTGAACCATTAAAGAAAAAAAAACAAGGTATGTACAGCACGAGTTCACTTACCTCTCCTTATTGTTTCACTGCTGCCATGTTATGCAGGCTTTTTGGAAAGCCTGACATAAATATGATCTTACCCGAATGGCTTCCTTTGCTGAATGCAGCCGTTAATTCTACAATTGTAGACTGGGCCAAAATCCTATCTGATAATTTGACCACTGCTATTTTTCACTACCGGTCCAAACGAAATGTTTCTCAGTGGGTTTATCCGCCTTTTTATTTATCTGCTTATGTCATGGACGCTATCTGTTATGTCTCTAAATTCCCTGTGATGGGTTGGCAATGGACTATCCACGATCCTTTGCCTATTCATGTGTACCATAAAGAACTATGGGAGTATAAGTTTGTCCCCCATTTTTACCAAATTTGTCATGGAATAATGCTGCCATTGTACAGAACATTTCATAATAAGGATGCCCCAAGGTTATCCCCAAAAACAGAGGTTGACATTCTCCCCGTCGCGAGATGGTTTGGAGAAGAATTGTTCACTTATATTAGGGTTTTTGGAAGTTATGCTTCTCCCCATGTTTTACCCCTATATGTTCCAGATAGACTTGTAGCTCGGGAAATTGCTTATCAGACCTGTGGCCAGGGAGGTATAACAAAATATTTAAAAGAGAAGAAAAAAGGCATTTTGCCACAATTTCCTGTAAAATGTGGAACATTTTCACTGTTTGATATTGGTCATGCATTCCAAGAGATAAGCAACATTACATGTCTACAGCTGTTCAAATTTTCGAGAAGATTATTTGACCCAGATGATATTGTTAAGAATTTTACCAATACAATCAGAGTAAGGGAATTTTTCGGGGAACAGGATCTTTTTGATGATATGTTCCAAGAAAGAAATTCATTTAAATAAGTTTTGAATTTAGCTCAAACACAGTTATCTCCAGAGGAATTCCAGGAATTCAAACTTTACAGAGAAAGAAGACTAACTCCTATTCCTTTGGATAATCTACGCTTAGAGCCCGCAAGGGAGCAAACTCCTAGTGTTAGTCTTAACGGCAGTTCAAGCATAGATAAATCTAAATCAAAATCTGACAGAGATTCTGAACATTCCAATAAGTCTAATGAAAAGGAAGATAAAATGGAACAATCCATTAAGGATTCTGCACAATCAAAAGAACTTGCTCAACAGAAAATTTTGACTTCTCAACAGACAAATCCTCCTCCAACCAATGTACAACAACAAAAAGTCATTATTGAATTAGACAAAGAATGGGAAACCTTCAACCAATTGATTAATGTAGAAGGACAAAATGTACAGACCCCTGTCTAGACAACCAAAGTTTTGAACACAGGAACAAGCAGCACAGTCGCAGTAACTGAGCACATACCAATCACACCATCCTCCGAAATTGTACTTAATGTGGAGAACATTCCTCCTCTAGATGTATTCTATAGCGCAAAGTACAAAGCAGTAGTGAAAAGACAGAGGAAAAAGAGAAAATTAGAAAGTGCAATTGCTACTGAACCAGAACAAGTAGATGTTTTGTGGAAAGATCCTGCCACAGAACCTACTCATAATCTCACTAAGTTATCTCAAATGACAGGAGCTTATGCTTCTACAAAAATTGACAAAGCATTTGAGATACAAATTTTGTTGAATGAAAAAGAAGAACAGGTAAAATTTCTACAACATCAATTGCAACAGGTACAAGCCGATAAGGAAGCACATTTGAAACTTGAAGAGTTACAACAACAACTTCAAGAAATGAAAATAGGACATCAAAAAAGCTTGGCTGATAAAGAAAAACAAATACAGATTATCCGAGATCAGCATAAACATGATCCTAATCTTCCAGAATTCATTTCAGAAACTATCTCTTTGAACAATCAACTACTGCAACAAGAGGAAGTTTTCTGCCAAAAAATCTGGCAATGGAATTCTTTGTGCCAAGAGAGCGATAAAATCACATTTCATGTCGTATATTTACGAAATGATTATGATTTGATTAATGAAAATATCAATGATTATCTGGCATGGCAAAATACAGAAGAAGGCAGAAAAGCTGGTGCACCCATTGTTAATGAAAACCATAAAGAAATACTGTTCAAAAACTGGGATGCACAAATTAGAAGGGCAGAAAAGGCAGCAGAGGAGGCGGCTACAGTGGAAAACATTCTTACTGATTATGTAAATGAAAATTTACACAAAGCTAATTTGATTCCTGAAACTGTTCTAGGATATCTCCCACAGGCAAATCAATTGCAAACAGAATGGAGGCAAAAGGCAGAAGAAAGAGCAAAATCTATCCAAGGGCTGACAAGATTGAATTGGGACCTGCATCGATGTACTTGGTGAAGCTTACAACAAGACAAGGTTCTTAATTGTATCACCAACGTTGGTACTTGCTCCTACGCTTGCCGACCGTCTTTTCGTGTAGACGTTGAATTTCAAGCTCTGGCCAACCGTACCTTTCAAAAACTAATGGAGATGCCTCGCAAGTTTAAATATCCTTAATCTATAGATAGATAGATTTAGTTTTAATTTCACTGTATTTTAGCCTAGGAAAAGGATGGCCATTGAACCGAATCCTTATTTTTTGTAATAAACTATTTTTAGAGTTAGTTAAGTAGTATTTAAACCCCTCTCATGCATTTAGAGAGGGGTCCTGGATCTTAATATTTTTGGACTTGGAGATTGCATTTCCGTACTCCATTGTCTTATATATTTTTAAAAAGGATCACATCCGGTGATTTTCATGCGGAATTATCTTTGAAGTGTTGCATTTCTGTACCTTGGAATTTGATTTTGCATCAGAGTTACTGGATTAGAGTATCACATTGCATTTGAAAGTCTTCAAGATGAATGAGGTATTTCTATCCTTTCACTGTTGATTTCTTTTGTCTTATGATATTCGCTTTAAATTTTCTATCATTTATATATATATTTTTTCACAACGCTTCCTTTTATATATCATTTCTGAGTATAATTGAAACGTTATCTTTCATAAGTGTATATAGATGGTATACAATGATGAATGCAATATGTTAATACAACTCTGTTTAATTTCTTAAACAGAGTTATCTTTATTTGTTTCCGCACATTTCAATTTAAATAATAATACATTTTCATGGTTATTGTTAAATTGGAACAATCTTAAGTTGTATTCACATATAATTACCCGGGTTAGTGTTAGAATTTCTTTACCAGTATTTAGTTTAAATTAGATAGTTTTATTTCAGTTAATTTAGTCCCATTTCCACCCATCCAAACCAATCCATTTATTTATAAGGAAATTGGTCCTTTAAATCCAGTCGGAGCCACCATACCAAACGGAAAAGGAGCTGTCTTAAGGTCCCGACCGGGTGGTTTTCCCCGATGTCTGAAGCAGAGATTTTCTAGGCTTCAACATATCCATATGTATTTTCGGCCACCATAACCTTGCTTGTAGTACCTTTCTTATCCTCAGTTTTTCTCCCACGTGTCCTCCCGCAACCCCACTGTGGCATTCCCATAGTACCGCTTCCCTTTCTTGGTCCATGACGCATCTTCGAAGAATATGGTATAGTCCCATCTTATATAGGTGTCTCGCTATGAGTTGATATTTTGCAGCTCGAACTACTAGGTGTCTTTTTTGGATTGATGTATATTCCTGTGGACCCTACCCTATCGTGAAGTAGGTTGCTATTTGGCCCAAATATTTTAGGATGGCTTCTACTCTCAAAAGATCAGCGTCTCGTAACTGATCATCTAGATATCCTCCATTTTCTCCATTCTCTAGTTGGGATAGGTGATCAGGACCTACGTTCAGTCTTCCGTGCTTTACGATCACCTCAAAGGTGAAATCCTAGAAGAGTAGGAGCCACCTATAGATTCTTCCTTCTAAGACCGGTTTGTTTACCAAATATTTCAAAGCTGAGTAGTCTGTGAAAAATTTAAACGTACCTCCCAACAGATAGTGGCGAAAATTCTAAAGGGAATACACCATTGCCAATGCCTCTCTCTCTGTTGTGGTGTAGTTTCTTTCTACTGTGGACAATTTCTGACTTGCAAAAGATACCGGGTGGTCAATTGAAGTGTCCCCTGGTTGAGCCAAGACTGCTCCAAGTGCAATGCTAGAAGAATCGATGTGTGCATGAAATTGTTTGTCCCAATTTGGGTGAACTAATATTGGTGCACTTGCTAGTTTTTCTTTTAGGGTATTCATGGATGTTCTGCAACTCTCTGTCCAGTGAAACTGCTTAGACTTCCGCAACAACCTCTATAAAAGGGTTGTTATCTTTACATAGCTGCGAATAAATCACTGATAGTAACCTGTGTGGCCCAGAAGTGATCTCAGCTGTTTTACCATTTCTGGTGCCTCCATGTTGACTATCACTGCTACTTTGGCTGGGTCCATGCAAACTCCTTGGGTACATACCACGTGTCCTAGCAGTGTTCCAAACGGTACTGCAAAGATACACTTCTTTAGGTTCAATGCGATCTAAAGTTGCCTACACCTATCAAACATTATCCTTAATAATGTTGCATGGTATTTTAATAAGCTATAAACTGTCCAGTCATCCATGTAGGCCTCTAAGAACTTGTGGATATACTCCTAGAAAGCGACTATCACGATGCAAGAAAATATTGCAGGTGCATTTTTCAATCCAATTGGCATCACATTATATACGAAAGAGCCCCATTCGGTGGTGAATGTTGTCTTTTTCTTATCTTCCTCTGCTATCCTTACTTGATGGTATCCTGAGAATCCATCGATGAATGAATATATGTCATTTCCCACAACATTGTCTAGGACTTCATCACTAAATGGAGTGGGAAATGGGTCATGGATATAGGCATTGTTTAAGCTCCTATAATCGACACAGACTCGAATCTCAAACTTCTCCTTTTTATTTTGTATAATTATAGGACTTACCCACTCTACTTCCTCTACTGGGAATATTGATCTTGCCTTTAACATCTTGTCGATATTTGCCTTAACATTTTCCTTCACCCTTGGATTCAGACAATATGGTCTATGTTTCACAGGCCTTACGTTGGGCTTCAATATTATCTGCATCTCCCCCATATCCCATTTTATTACCTTTAGATCCACTACCGATGAAGGGAACAAGTCCTCATATTCTTGCAGCAGACTGTATATCTCCTTAGGTGTCTGTTCATCCCAATAATCTCCAATTGTCGCTAGTCTGGGCTTATCATCTGTTCCAATATTTAGTTTCTTGGTTTTAAATGGTAGTAGGTGGATCCCTTCTGTCATCGGTTCTTCTTTGATATCCCTCTCCCCTTCCGTCTCTTCAAAATATAGATGCTTGAGATCCTCTAGATTATCATCATCCATTTCATTGTTTATCTTTTGACATGCTACCTTTTGTCCGACGCCTAGGTTCAAAAGCGGCTGCTCATCCTCCTTTTGAATTTCTGGGAAGAACAATACCTTCTTTATAGCCTGCAAATCTTGTGTGACCGGTTCTGTTTTTCCTTCGAACAAGAAACATTGTGTAAAGTTATTCACAACTTCCCACCATGTGTTGGTCCCTCTTTTCTTTTCTTCTGTCAGGTACCAGGCCTGTGGAATCAAGTCCAAGGAATGGATAAATCTATGTACCCATAGCTCTTCTGGATATCCTGCGGTTCTCCATTTTTCCTCACATTCCTTCAAATGGTTTCTGGGGTCTGAGTCCCCTTGGTGTTTCTCTTTAACCTGAGGTCCTTCCTCTTCCTTAAATCTTGCTTTCAATGCTGCCGCAACCCTACACCATTGCGACAGTGAGTTGCGGTGGCTACTCCACCATATTACTGATGTGGAATGTAACACCATTTTCATTAGTGGTACCCTATGTCCTTCTGGTACATTATCTTCTATTTATGTTATGAAAATGTTTACGTTGTTCATATTGGATAAAGTTGGGTAATCCCTTACCTTAGTCCCGATCCAATTGATTCTTTCGATGTTGGCGCATATCCTTGTATTGGTCTCATACCCTCCTTGCTGCCAATCATCCCAAGCTATTTATGAGCCTAATTATAAGATTTGGATGCTTCTCTAGCTTACAGAGCTGCCTATTGTTGGGTTGATGCAGTCTTCCCTTCTTCTTGCGGTCATTTGATAAAGATGGTCCATAAGCTAAGCATCTTCTCTATTATCTACAGTCTCTGTGTATCTTGGACCTTGATACAGGTCGAGTGGCTGAGTGAATCTGACCTCCTCGTCCTCAAATATCATCAGTTCTTTTTTTAGATCCATTATTGTGTAGTTTTCAAAGGCCCAATCAATTCCCAACAATGCAGGATAAGGATCTTTATCCCCCATGATGTCGATGACCTCAAAGTCCATATATTTCTTTACTCCTACAATATCAACTTCAACTTCCTCTAGTCTTCCTATGGGCACAATGCAGTATAGGTTCGCCATCCAAAGTTGGATTGGTGAGTATGTTAACCTTAGCCTTCCTAATGCTTCCTAGGTTTTCCTTGGTAAATAATTGACATCAGATCCCAAATCAAGCATGGTGTCTTTAATTTGGAAACCCACAACCCGAGTGTTTACTCAAAACTCTTTACCTATCCTTATTTTATTTCTTTTCACTCTCTGTACATACTTCTGGGTTGCATCGGGTGATTCCCTTGATCCTGTGTTCTTCTGCACCACTCCTTCTAGGTTCTGCTTTAGCTGCTTCAACATTGGTGCGTTGTTAACAATCTTCAAGAATATATGGAACCATTCTTGAATTACAGTACTTGAATTGGCTTGGTTTTTGTTGTTTTCCTGTGTTTGTTGTAACTCAATACCTCTGTTTCCCCCCATTTGGGCAAATGTTTCTACTGCTTCTTGAAAAAATTTCTTCTGTCTTTCTGGTCTGATCAGCGGTTTTGGGGATGCTGGCCTGATCAATTTTATCGGGTCTACTGTATGTGCACCTTCCCCTGTTCTTTTGCCTCCTTGTTACACCATTTTCTGGTCATCTAACCTATCATCATTAGATGGACCCAAGTACACCATGTAAGACCAATTTTAACCTAAGTAAAATTGCTTTCACTATGTGAAATAACTTAGTAAAACACCTTTATTAAGTTGTTTATGGTCTAAATAGGAAACCCCAAAAGGAAATAATAAACAAATCTATATTTTTTTATATTTCCTCAAGGAATAATTAGTTAAACATCAATTCACTTATTATTCCTGGTCATATTTAACCTAAAACGGGGAAATCAATTAAATAAATCCTTATTTATTTGATTGTTTCCTAGGAATAAGTTATTTAATCCTTATTTATTTGATTGTTTCCTAGGAATAAGTTATTTAATCCTTATTTAAATAATATTCCTAGTTAAATTTGACTAAATTATTTACAAATAATTAAATAAATCATTATTTATTTAATTATATTTCCACCATTTCCTTAAAATAATAAATAAATCATTTATTTATTTATCATTTATAAATAAAAGATTTTACCCAAGTCAAAATCCTTTTCCCTCCAACAAATATAATAAAATATTCCTAAAAGGTGGTTCTAGAATTTGGTTAATAATATTTTATTCATGCACCAAGTTCTAGACTACCCTAATATTTTGTTATCAATAGAAGGGTTTTCCCATTCATTTTTCACCCTTTGTTGCCTATGAGATCACTCTGGATCTTTACTCTTGGTCTGACTTTGAGCCATTATCATTGTCACATCTTCTATTTTCACTTTGTGAGCTCCCTTTGAGTTCTATGTTTGTATGGGTTTTCTTCACCAACAAGAAAGAGAAATACTAGATCTGAAGCGCTGAGGACTTTCAAAGAACCTATCCCATTGAGGAGAATTGGAAACACCTTTCTTGTTTTCCTCTTAGGTGCCCTTAATATAAAAATTCTTTCAAAAATATTGTTCTTGTATTGTCTATTGGATGCATGGAGAAAAAAATTATTTTCACTGCTTAATGTCTTTTTATGCATAGATCTGGATTTGTGCAGCATTTTTCTTGATCAGCTAACTGCAGAATTGAAGTTATTGGTAGTCATATTTGATGTTAGGGCTATGAGTTATGTGTAGCTAAAGTAGTCCTTTTCTGACAAAAGATTCATACTAACACTCCTCGTGTCACTATGGCCATGTTTTTCATTGTCTAAGTCTCCATTATCCTGGGTTCTGCATTTACTAGATTTGCTCCCCTCTATCTAGTTCTTTCCTCCCATCTTTTAATGAGCTCAGGGCAATCTTCTGTTGCGTGCGTGTTAACCCAGCACTGGGAACACCAGGGTATTGTAGGAAGTGGACATTACCTAGCTATGTGTCCTTCTTGGTCATAGTTGTAACATCTTACTGGACCTCTAACACCTGCTCGAACTCTTCTCATGCCTCCTCCTCTTCCTCGGGGAGTCTCATTCACTCGGTATGAAGGTTGGTCCAATCGTTCCACCAATGCATCTAGAGCTCTAAATTTCTCTGTGCTGTGTGTTGTTGAGGCACAAAAATCATAGTATGTGTTATTCGGAATGGTGGAATATTTTTTTAAAATAGGGCATAGGCGAGGTGGATGACCCATGTTCTTACATATTTCACAATACTCAGTAGTGGTTGGAATTTGTTGCGTAGGGAACCCCGTCTTTTTTTTTTGCAGTGGATATATTCCCTAGGTGTTGATTTGTGCAACTCCTCCCATTGGTGGCGCCCCCTATGCCCCTACAGTCGATGTCCCCCCATTCTGACCCCACAATTGAGAACATTTGGTTACCACTTGTCCTTCCATTAGATAGTGTGTGCACCATACATTCGGTCTTGCTGGCCGCATTGGTTGAATTTTCCTGAGTTTCTCTATTAAGCTCACTATTTGATTTTGAAACCCCATTATAGATGGGTCATGTGCTGATGTTACTCCCTTAAACTCTTGCGGATAACCCGCCATGGCTTCTATCCTCATTGCTTGCTCCAGTGCATCCTGCAATGTCTCGATCCTCTGTTGAGTTAATGGAGTTCTTGTCAAGGGCAGCAAAGCTTTGATTAACCAATCCCTCTGATGGTTTGGATCGATTGGATAGCTGATTTTTCCAATCACATCTTTGAATCTTCACATTAGATCCCAAGCAGTCTCTCCTTTCTGCTGCTTGATTTCCCACATTTATGACAAACCCTCCTGGTCTGTTTGGGGCAGTTTGAACTCCTTAACGAAGTCCTCTTCACATCTGCTATTGCTAGATTTTGATGAGCTTCAGACCACTTTATAAACCAGCACAAATCTCTCTCCCTAAGAGTGGTTTGAAATTCTATTAAATTCCCCACATTTGGTGTCTATCGTGCCCTCCATATGGCCTCGCAGAGGTACCAGTGCTATTCTACATTGTCATTACCCCTGCCAGAGAACTCTGGGTATCGGGTAAGTGATCCCACCATGTTCACTTGAGTAGGCGTTACTAAAATGAGGTCGTTTGTTAATTTCTGTGAAATGGTACCACTAGCAATTCTACTACCAGTGTGTATTACTGATGGAGACTGAATACTATGCAACTCGCTTAATTCACGCAACTTAACAAAAATTTCACTAAGTGGTGTTGGGGTTCCCATGTTTTGGCCAGGTTGGCAAGACCAAAAGATGAGACAACATCAAACCACTTTCAGACCTTAGTATCTAGCCCTCCTAGGTCCAGAGAGGGATCTCTCTATGATTGTCAAAGGTGTATGTCTTTGAGGCTCAGTGTCTAAGATATTAGGCTAGCTATAGGCACAAGGTTTGTTTGTTTAATTTGAAGTTTGGTTGTTGGGAATCAGGAAGGAAGGATTCAATGTACAACAAGGATGAGAAAAAGAGAGTTTAGGCAAAGGGGAGTGAATCAGGGAACATCAATACCATTGGGCAATGGAGTCAGGAAAGGGTTTACTTTCTATCAACATGCAAACTTTCATTTGGGCTAGTCATCTAAAGCATCGGATCCTTAATTGATTTGGTGGAGTAGAACAATAAGGAGAGTAAGGTGAAAAGGTTAAAAGGGAGAGGAACCCCAAATTTCTGTCTATAGATCAGGTTAGAGGTCATTTAACTCCAGACCTTCTTGGACATACTCATAGGCAACTCTCAAAGGTGGTTTAAAACAACTTGAGGGAACTTACCCAGATTCAAGTGACTGAAAGGATCCTAGAGAGAAAGAGAATGAGTTCTAAACTCCTAGCATTACCAATTCATGTAATTAAAAATAACAAGAACATATAAGAAATAGATTCAACAATTCATACATCAGCTAGTAGGAAATATCATCCACTACACTAGTTAAACCAATTGAAATCAATTCCTAGATAATCACATCAAGTGGAAAACATTAAGGCAAGGAGAGCAGAAAAATGAGGTGCCTAACAAGGGAAAATCTCATGCCAAATTTCTGATGCAAGCCAGAAGAAATGAAATGAAATGGAAATGAATACATAGATAGGAAAACATCAGCTTAGCTTTAGATCAGGATCCAAAGAAATGTGCTTACAATATTAAGAACAAAACCAGTCAAGTAGAACATAGCTGACATCTTGATATTCTATCTGAAAACCTTCCTCAGCCTGTCTTACAGTCTTACACAGAGAACTTGTCTCAAGAGAACAACTTTCATTCTACTGATATCCAATCAACAACCTTTACAATAGTTTCTTCCTAAGTTTTATAGTAGAAGAGAAGCAGAGGAGGTAGGTAAGGAACTAAATGCAATATTAACACTCAGGAGATGAAGAGGGCCAAAATCCATTCTGTTTTAACTTGGAGCATTAATCTCTGGCAGTTTGGAGGAAAAAATGGTCTTTGTCAGGTTTCATTTACTCCTTTTAGGGCTTCGATGCATTTCTATTTTGTTGTACTCTGTGGTACTCTTGGTGAATAAAAAAAATGGTAGATAAATGGCGGAATGGCCTGCCATGCTGGTGAAATAAATGCTTTGACTGCTTCGGATTGTGTCCTGGGTGGAAAATTCTTCACTAGAGCATGGCATGGAGTGAAACTGTATGGGCACTTTGTCCTTCCATGGAGAAACATTCTGTTGATGTAAAACCCTGCTGACTTAGTTTTCTGTGCACTGGCTTGCCTCTGGCCGCAAAATCTGGGCTTTAATGGCTCTGAAGAGGACTTACAGAGTTTAAAATATTTTTCTTTAATAAAAACAATGTTGTATGTCTTCTCAGGCCTTTTCTCCATGAGTTTGGCTTTGAAAACAGTCTCTTCCTGTCTTTCTGTAGCTGTATTGAGACTTTGAATCATGGCGGACTCCCGTCGCTCGTACTCTACAAAAACACGCAACTTGGTCACAAAATTCCTACAAAGGGAAGACTGGTTATGGTGGGCGGAGGAAATGATAGAGCGGCGGTGGTGAAATAGTGGTTTACGTGAAAAAATGGTGAAAATGCAATGATATGGTGTAAACGGTGAACAATAGGGTTTGACGGAGAAATGTAGCGCAGACCGTTAGATCGTGGTCTGGGAGCGAAAATCAACGGCAGAGATCGATCGGAGGGATAGCCTTTTGAAACAACATGGGACACGGGACCTTTAATGGAAAATATGAAAATTTGGTTAAAAACTAAAATACAAAGGAATCGGGTGAAGATATTATGAAAATGAGAAGAGGCGAATGTAAGAGTGGGACCTAGCAGAGGTGGAGGGTGATAGATCTGAGCCGTCAGATTTTCCGATCTAACGGACGGTCAGATCTTCTTTGGAACATCGCAATCAGCAAGAGGCAAGGGGAACACATTACAACAGTTCCGATTGCGATTGGGAATGGAGAAGCGATGATCGTTGGATATACCCAGGAATCGACAGTGGAGATGTGGATCAGGGGATCGCAATCGGAGGGGCACAAAGGGGAGACATCAAAGAACTTCTGATTGCGATTGGGAATGGAGAAGTGATGGCTGTCAGATCTGGCTGAGGAATGAATGGTCAGGATCACATTGGAGAATCGCAATCAGGGGGGGGACAGGGGTGTCACATTTCCAAGTTATGATTGCGATTGGTGGTGGGAGAGCGATTGAGTGCTGACCGTTGGATCCAGAGATCAGATCAAAGGCTCACGTTCAATCGGGGAGAGAGTGCGATCAGGAATCGAAGGAAAGGACTTGCAATTGCGATCGGAGAATCGGAGGTCGGGGCTTGTGATTGATCGCATCGCAAGTGTTTGCTATGGACCGATCGGAGGTGGAGACATAAGTGTTGTGATTTATCAAACTTGCGACGTTGCATGGGCCTTCAGATCTCGATCACAGATCAACAGCGGAAAAATGAGTGGAGAACTTAACGTGAAAAGCCAATCGCATCGGAACTTTTGAGTTTTACAAAAGAATTCGACCTTCCGCCAATCTTTCGATTGCGATTAATGCTCGGGACTTAAGTGCTTGGTCCCAACGTTGGGTTACATGGGGGGGAAAATGAAAGGGGCTTGCGGGAAAGGGGCTTAGGCCTATCATATGGTTGGAGAGTGGGTTTTTTAACCTTTTTTATTGCATTCCAAGTCCTAAGGAGGGTAACGATAGAGGGGCTAAGGGGAAATTTGGGAAAATAAAGGGCAAGGGTGGAATTTCATGGGGATTTTGGGAGGATTCAGGAAAGTAAGGGGGAAATTAGAGGGAAAAGGAGGTCTTTGAAATAAAGGGGAAAAAAAAGGATAAAATGGGGCATTTTGCAGAGGTACAAAGGGCAAAGAGGGTCCTTTGGGGCACAAATTTTGGCAATCAGTGAGGCTCATAGACTCTATAACAGCAGAGGGTAACATTTAAAGCAGGGAACATAGGCAGCCTTCAAGGATGATGTGTTTTCAAGGGAAATGCATTCCTTGAAGGCTCATAAGAAATTCTAGCCCCTTGCTTGCTTGTCAAGGGATTCATAAGGGGCTAACAAGTGGTTGATAAAGCACCAAGTGAAGGTTGGGACTAGAGCTACTTGAAATTTGAGGAATAGGATTACCTTGACATATGAATGTCGACCTTTCTTGGAAGAATTTCTCCATTGCAACGTGCAACTACACATCGGACATCCCCTCGGGGCGTGCGTCTACATATTCTCCATTAGACTTCTTTCCTTTCTCCCTCTAGGCTGGGTTCCTATACACCTGCCAAGCTTCTTTAAAGGTCCCTCTTATATCTTGGGGACACGCCTGACTTTCCACTTCCTTCATCATCTGAGGTGCCTCCTCTTTGTCCTTTTGACTACTTTCCTATCTCTTTAACTCCTTCATCGCCCTTTCTCGCCACTTCTCAGTGATCTGCACCCTTTGATGTGCTCGTTGCTCCCTTAGCCTATTAGAGGTCTCGACATCCATACCCCTACTCCCCTTTTTCACTGTTCTTGTAGCATATTTCTCTCAGTCCCTTCCCCCAGCACAAAAGTTTTACGCTTCCATCTCAGATTTTTGGAACATTATTAGTCCTTCATCTACCATCAAGGCTTTCATCCACAATGGAATCTCCTTCAGCAGCTTCCCCTGTAACCCGAATCTGAATATATCCTCTGCCATCGAAAGGGACTGGCAGCACTCCGCTTCAAACTCCACTATGTATCCATCCAAGTTAGATTCCACCCAAAAATCTACAGCTCCGGTCAACTCGGTATTTAACTGATGAAGGGCCACCAGATCTCCGTGCACCCACTTGCGACTGACTTTCCGTGACTTTCTTTTGGTTACTTTGATATGGAGCCTTCACAACTAGTTATAGAGTTCTTTTGGTAACTTTCCCCAAAATATCTCGTAAATGTCGCTGGCGGATTCAGAAAATAGAACGAAATCTTTGAACATTTTCTCTCTTTGTTGTCTCAGCTCGACTTGCTTAGTGATGAACTGATCTAGGTGGTTATCCCACCAACTTCGTATTTCTCTTTCGAAGATTATAGATACCATGATCTAGCTCCCAAATAAAATTTCAGGTCTTGGTAATGGAACCATTTGTTGGTGAGGAAAAAGGTCTCTTAGGCAAGACCCAGGTTCGGATTAGAGGCCAACAAGGATTTCTGCTGTAGTCTAGCACCATGTCGACATTTTCACCCTGCTCCAAGGAGCATAGTGTCTCACCTGAGGTGTGCCGTGACCTTACTAAGATTGGGAGTAGATTGATATCAGTCTAGTAGATTAGATATGTATGAAGAAAAGCTATCTCAGAGCTTAAGCAAATGCAACAATACATGGGGGATATACCTTAGAAGCACATTTAGAAAGACAATCAATAAAAATTTAAAATACTACCATACTAATCAATCTAGACCGCAACATATATTATGAACATCAAACTCTGATCATATTATAATTCACTTATCGACAACAGACTATTACAATGCTCCTTAACATGAAATTTAACAGAACAGATTACAAAGAGGTCCTATCCAGTAGATTAGAACACAGATATACAGAGAGATAAAGAATGAAACAACATGAAAATAGCTCTCCTACGGCTCCTGTTCCCTAATTCCTCCTGTGCCAACCTCCTTTCTCCACTGGCTAGCTGCCTATTTATTCTGCTGCCAGCGCAACTGACAGTTCTTCCTTTCTTCTCGCTTGGCTATCTTCTGCTTCTCTCTGTTCGTCGGGAGTTCTAATACTTGTCTCCTACCATGTTCTTCTACCATTTGTGCTTGCTCCCGCAACATTCATGCCACCTGTTATTTACTCCTTCACAACTTTGACAACTCTCTGCCTACCGTGGTTGTGTCCCGCCGCGTACTATCCGCAACAAAAAAATATTTGATTTCAAAACAAGGGCCCCAACAGTAAAAAGCATCAAGAAGTGGAAACACTACTTTATGGGTAAAGAGACTATTATACATACCGATCACCAACCATTACAGTACTTTCAGTCACAAACAAAATTTCAACAATCATGACATTTCAGATGGATGGGATTTCTTCAATAGTTTCACTTGGTTATAAGGTACAAGAAAGGTATTTTCAATAAAGTTGCTGATATGCTTTCAAGGCCAATTATAAGTGCTTCTACTTTACTTAAAAATGATTCTATTGTACATGAGATTTACATAGAATAATATCCATCTAATACTGATTTTGAAGATGTGTATGCTAGTTTGAGTGAATGGAATCAAGTTGAGGAAAATGATTCACATGCATAACAATTTGCTGTTTAATTTGGGCAAGATGTGTATACCACAAGGAGAGAGAATTAGTGTCATGAGAGAGGCTCATTCATATCTTATTGCTAGACACTTTGGAGCAAGAAAAACAGTGGCACATCCACAAAGGTATTGCTATTGGCCCCGCATGATATATATTGTGTCACATTTTATAAGAGGATGTTCTATTTGTGCAACAAGAAAGCCTAGAAATAGGAAGCTTGGGTTGTGCACGCCACTACCAGTACCATTAAGGCCATCGGAGAGTGTCTCCATGAACTTTGTTGGAGTTCTATCTATGTCAAGAAAACAAAATGATTATCTTTATGTAGTTGTGGATAGATTTAGTAAAATGTGTATACTTATGCCATGTAAGAAAACAATTACTTCTGAAAAAACTGTTGAACTTTATTTTCAACATGTATGGGTTCATTATGGTTTTCCAACTTGTATTTTTAGTGACAGGGATTCTAGGTTCATTGGGAGGTTTTGGTCCAATATTTGAAAGATGATGGACATAAAGTTGAAAAAGAGTACTGCTTTTCATCTACAAACTGATGGCCAAACCGAGGTGGTGAATAGAACCGTTCTGCATCTATTTAGAGGATATTGTAGCAAACATCCCAAGCAATGGGATGAGAAACTGCATTACATTCAGCACACTTACAACCGGGCAAATAACTCTTCTACAAATACTTCAAATTTTGAAGCCTGCTTTGGGTATTTGTCAAAATCACCATTAGACTTCATATTTGAGAAGGGTGTTGCAATTGACGGGAATAGTGATATTCACAGAGCTTGAAAGCTCATTGAGAAAATTCATATTATTCATCAACAAGTTCAAGAAGAGCTGGAGAAGAGTGAAGGAAAATACAAGGAGAAGCATGACAAACATAGAGTTGAACACAAGTTTCAAGAAGGAGATGAAGTATGGTTTCACATAAGCAAAGAAAGGATGCAAGGAGAAGGTAAAAAGCTCAAGCCCATTCACTATGATCCATTCAAGATCATTAAACAAGTTGGTAATAATGCATTTCAACTTGACTTGCCTTCATATATGAAAATGTTTTCCGTTTTCAATGTGGAAAATTTAAGTTTGTATGAGCCTCCTTTGATTGATGATCGAGGGAGTCATATTCAACTACCATATATAGAATATTTCTAGCCAGAATTTTTAGACGAGCTTAAGGAGGATTCCATCCTTGAGAGGAGGACACACACTTCTAAGAGGGGAAGTGTTGATTATCTTTGAATTGGGCTCAAGGGAAAAAACCCAAGTAAGGCAAGGTGGATGGAAGTGGAAAAGGTGAGGGAGTTGTACCCTCATCTTTTGAACAGGTAATTCTAAAATATTCCTAATGGGGAGGTGTGATTAGGAGATCATGTGTTTTGCTCAAATTTGAAAGTGCTTGAAACTGTACCGAACCTGAGTAACCATAAAGGTCTCATCGTTGCGATTCTGACGCCGTGAACAGTTCGAAAAATTGATGTCGTATGAGGAAGATATCATGTTCTGTTTGTTTCCCCAAAAAACTAAAATTTTGTGATTGGGATGCCCAGTCAGCGTGTAGGGACAATCAGGAGGTGGCATATTCTGGGGAATATTTCCTTTTCTCACAGCCAATCAAAATTCAACACATAGCTGAATCTGGGCCATTGATTTTTGTTGTACGAATTTTCATTTCTAACCGATGGACGGAGTTGTACATTTTTGAAATGGGTTGTTGGATGAGAGACACGTGAAAATCCTGGAGGCTGCTACGTGTCCGCAAGAGGCTATGATAATATTTTGATAGAGTCGGGGGAGGGGGGGGGGTGGGTTGACCCCGCGACCTCCGGGCGCACACAGAGACATCCAACCATCTCCATTGTCTAATGGTTCTTACCATGTATTGTCACCTACTTTATTTTATGTTGTAATTTTGTTACAGTCATGGGGGGGAGGGGGGGGGGGGTGCTAGCAGTCCCAACCCACTGGCGGCCCCATGGTACTAGTCACATGGAAGAGTGTAAAACTGTAGCAAAAAAACTTTAAAACAACAGTTGCAATAAACCTTAACTTCGACGGTCGGTGGGTGTGGTCACATGTAACGATGTGACATTAAACAACAATATGACAGTTGTTCAAACCGTAACTTCCGGCGGTAAAACCATTACGATCACATGGCATTGTTTGTGTAAGGTTAATGCGGTGGTTATATAAAATGTTAAATCTAATGTTGATGGCTTTAACAAACACCTATCACATGGCGGCAGTAAAATATGGTTAGTTCAAATAGTTTTTGGAACTTCGACTCCGGGTTGCTACCACTGTTGTAGAGTTCAAACAGTTTTAACTGTAGATTTAAAGGTGGGGGGTCGGCATGTGACCACCCCGCCCAAATAATTTAATGTCAATCTTAATGGTCGTATGTAGAAGAATTGTGTAGATGCCCTAAAATTTATGGTTTTTGCTAATTTTAGCCACAGTTAAGTGCAGTCTCCACTTTTCGTGGAGTGTTTCTAGTTGATATTGGGAAAAATGCATTGGGAGGTCAATTTTTGACCAATTTGGGTGAAATAAGAGTCTACCTAGACTAATTTGAGCATTTTGGAGCCACTAGTGCAGAGAAAAAAACCATTAGATGCATTTAAACACATGTAATTTTAGATTTTGAGCATAATGACAAAGAGGGACATGCCATTGGGAGCTAGACTAGCAGATGTAGCCGAGGAGGGGTGAACTGATTCATCATGCCTACTGTGTAAAACTTATGTGTGATTGTATTTATTTGTTATACACTGTTGTATAGTGTTAATTAGGCTTGTTTTCATGCTTAAAGTTCACAAATTAATCTATGTTTCAAGGTTAAAACACTCATTCCTTAAGCAAACAAATGGTGAAAAATTGTACATGTTTTTAATACTGAAAGGACACTTATCACAACAAACTAATAAACTCCTTTCATATCATTTGACCACAAAGTTTTGACACGAAGAGGTCAACTAACTAATGGTGGCTGAGGGTGAGGAAACTCAGCATCATGCTTAGTGCCCCTACTGTCACACAATTGACCTTTCCCAGGACCAAAAAATTCAGAGGGAAGGTCATTATAATTGGGTCTCATCACTTCTAAAAAATTATTAGTGGTTGGCCCAAGCTTTAGGTAAACATCTACTAGTTTTCTTAAAAAGTGAGTAACTATTTCCAAGCTTTGTCGACTCTCAGCAGGGAGTTTCAAAGACACAAGATCTCTCTTCAATTTTGAATAAAGATGTTGACGCCATTGTAAGGTGCACTGCTGCATGTTTGATTCCCAAGGTATATCATAAATGTCAAACGGATATGTCATGGTTGGTGTACAACCTTCTTCTTGAATGACGTGTTCTGTCCTACATCTTTTTCGAGCAACATTTACAGCGAAATTTTCACCCTCTGCATCAATATATAAATTTTGTATATTAAAAAAACATGTAAACAAATTTTTACAAATTGAATGAAAATAATATTCATATTCATGGCCACCTCTATATGGTTAGCTAGCATCTTACCCACCTTGAGACTATTGAGAATCAAAACGACCACCGATTGGTTGAGAACCAACAATACCATCCATTGATTGGCATCTGGGGGAATGCATATCACCACCTTCATGAAATTATCCACCACCTATTGATGGCCCTCCAAGGGAACATGTACCACCACCAACCTCACAAGACGAGAGGGAAGCTTCATAAAAAAATATGAATTTATAATCAATTCAAAAATACATTCATACATATAAATACATGTACATATTTATTGATTAAATTGTGTGAACCATACAAAAATAGTGTGAACCATAGCCACATGAACCATGGCTATGCTCCATTAATGGAGTAGACACCCTTTTCCTCCTACCTCCTAAAAAATAAAAAATGAAACTTATTAATAACTAATTTAACTCACAAAATTGATAAAAAATCAATTCCATATGTACACACATGTATGTATGGAGATCAAACTATATTTAAATACCATGAACATCACTCGATCCATGATCCCCATCTCTCGTAGAGTTATGGGAATATATTTATCTTCTCCTTTCATCCTCCATGATATATATGGATATATCTAAAGCGGATATTTACTGTTATTTTTAAATTACTATTTAAAATAAATTCAAAAGAAATTTCAAAAAATTAATGTAATTTAGTGTACACAAATTATGTAAAACACAAATTTCCAAGCCTTTCCTCCTGCATGATATATATGGATATATCTATAGTGGAAATTTACAATTATTTTTAAATTACTATTTAAAATAAATTCAGAAGAAAATTCAAAAAATTGATGTAATTTAGTGTACACAAATTATGTAAAACACAACTTTCAAAGCACTAATTGATGTTGAAACTCAATTTAAGAAAATTTTTTATAAAAATGTTAAGTTCACCAAGTTGTGCTTTACATGGTGGGAGCACACTTGGTATATATAATTTAAAAAAACACATGGTCATTAAAAAAGACACGTGAAACTCCATTTAAACAAAAATTTGTTGAATTTCTCACATTTTAATTTTGTAAAAATGTAAATTTCACCAAGTTGTGCTTTACATGGTGGGAGCACACTTGGTATATAATTGAAAAAAACGCATGGTCATTAAAAACGATGAATTTATAAGTAAAAAACACACACATATCAAAGATATGTTACAATGTCCATCAATAAATTTTTAAGGAGAGCATCCCAACACTAATTCATATTTCAGAGATGAATCTTGAATTTTTGAAGAAGAGTGTCTCAACACTAATTCATCTTTGAGAGATGAATCTTGAATTTTCATTGCCCCATATAATACTAATTCATATATTAATTCATATTTGGTGGATGAATATTGAATTGGCATTGCCCCACATAATAAATCACCAGACATATTATTAACATTTGCACAATGTATTATACTAAAAAAATGAAACTTTCCATGCAGTTGTTTTAGGCTCTCCTTCTTAACTTGGTACATGTATTTCATCTCGTTGCACAAAATTTCACATTAGTGAAAACTACAATTCCATTTGATCCATACTCCCTAGCTATTCCCAAGCCTTCTATCAATGCAATATAACATGCTCCGTTGTTTTTTTTTCTTCCTGGTATATTCATTTTCCTTTGGAGGACCTTGCTAGTCACAATATTGCAAAGCACATATGTAATCACTTATTTTCATGGATTGGGATAGCAAGAAACATCTATGCATAATGTCCATTTTTCAACCATATCTAGTGGGTTTTTTTATCCCTGAAAAAAAAAATTCAATAAAATATATTAAATTAACATTTGTTGCAAATGCATGGGAGAAATGACATGTGCATGGTTTGCCTTAAATTTTTCCTTAACGTTTATGGGAGAAATCACATCTATAAATGACATGGCTTAAAGATTTCTTTTCCTAGAGTTTAAGGGAGAAATGACATGTGCATGTTTCCAAAAATACTAGCAAATTATACCTTAAAGTTTATCAGAAAAATGACATGTACATGGTTATCCTTAAAGATTTCCTTGAGTTTATGGGAGAAATGTCATGTATGTACATGGTTATCCTTAAATTGTTCCTTAAAATTTATGGGAGAAATGAAATATAAATGACATGTACATGGTTATCCTTAAAGCTTGCCTTGAGTTTATGGAAGAAATGGGAGAACTGACATGTACGTACATGGTTATCCTTAAAGTTTGCCTTAAAGTTTATTGGAGAAATGACATAGAAATTACATGTACATGGTTATCCTTATAGTTTCCTTGAGTTTATGGGAGAAATGGGAGAAATGACATGAATGCACATGGTTATCCTTAAGGTTTTCCTTAAATTTTATGGGAGAAATGACATAGAAATGACAGGTTCACGGTTCCAAAAACACTAGAAAATGCCTAAAATTTTATGGGAGAAATGACATTTACAGAAATGGATATTACGATGAAGAAATTCAATTTAGGTATGTTCCAGAGACTGACTGTAGGGGCAGTTACTGGATATATCACCTTTAAGGAAGGATAAGATCTAAAGGCTACCTAGCCCTTTACAGACTCTACCTATAGAACTTGTAGAAGTTAACACTCAACAAACAAACTAAAATCCTATGGAAGTTCAACCACTTTAGGTTCAAGGTTTTTAGGCCTTAAATTTTTCCTTGAATTAATGGGAGAAAGCCTTGAGTTTGGGGGATCCTATGGAAGTTCAGTCACTTTAGGTTCGATTTTTAGGCCTTAATGTTTTCCTTGAATTAATGGGATAAATCCTTCAGTTTTGGGGATAAATCACATGTGCATGGTTTTCATTAAAGTTTTCCTTAAAGTTCATGGGACAAATCACATCTAGGAATGACATGCCTTAAAGTTTTCCTTGCCTAGAGTAAAGTTTTACTTGCCTAGAGTTTAAGAGAGAAATGACATGTACATGGTTTGCCTTAAAGTTTGCCTTGATTTTGTGGGATAAATGACATGGGCATGCTTTTCCTTAAATTTTTTGGGAGAAATCACATCTAGAAATGACATGCCATAAAATTTGCCTTGCCTAAATTTTAAGAGAGAAATGACATGTACATGGTTTGCCTTAAAGTTTTCCCTATAGTTTAAGGGAGAAATAACATTGCCTTATAGTTTATGGGAGCAATGACATAGAAATGACAGAGAAATGACATAGAAATGACACAAGCTTTAAAGTTTTCCTTGCCTAGATTTTAAGAGAGAAATGACGTACATGGTTTTCCTTAAAGTTTTCCTTATATTTTATTGGATAAATGAAATTTCCTTATAGTTTATGGGAGAAATGACATATAGAAATGACAAAGAAATGAAATTTAGAAGTGCCACATGTTTTTCCTTAAATTTTTCCTTAAAGTGCGTGAGAGAAATTTCATTTACATGGTTTGCAAAATTATTTTATGCACTTACTAAACTTTATGGGAGAAATGGGAGAAATGACATGTATGTACATGGTTTTCCTTAAATTTTATGCGAGAAATGACGTGTACATGGCTCCAAAAACATTATTAAGTGACGCCTTAAGGTTTATGGGAAAAATGGCATGTACAAAAATGGATATTACAATGGAGAATTTCTATTTAGATATGTTCTAAACTCTGGCATGCCTTAAAGTTTTCCTAAAAGTTCATGGGATAAATGACACATGTATGGGAGAAATGAAACATGTACATGGTTTGCCTTAAAGTTTGCCTTAAACTGTGTGGGAGAACTGAAATGTACATGATTTGCAAAATTATTTTATGCACTTACTAAAATTTATGGGATAAATGGGAGAAATGAAATGTATGCACATATTTTGTCTTAAATTTTTCCTTAAATTTTATGGGAAATATGACACAAAAATGACATGTACATGGTTCCAAAAACACTAGCAACTACCTTAAATTTTATGGGAGAAATGGAATTTACAGAAATGGATATTACAATGAAGAACTTCTATTTAGATATGTTCCAGAGATTGAATGTAGGTGCATCTACTGGATATGTCACCTTTGAGAAAAGATGAGATTTAGAGGCTACCTGGCCTTTTATAGAATCTGCATTTAGAACTTGTAGAATTTAACGTTCAATAGACATACTAAAATCCTATGGAAGTTCAACCACTTTAGGTTCGGTTTTTAGGCTTAAAGTTTGCCTTGATTTTATGGGATAAAGCCTTGAGTTTGTGGGAGAAATGACAGGTGCATGGTTTTCCTTAAAGTTTATGGGAGATATCACATCTAGAAATGGCATGCCTTAAAGTGCTCCTTGCATAGAGTTTAAGAGAGAAATGACATGTACATGGTTTGCCTTAAAGTTTTCCTTATAGTATATGGGAGAAATACCATTTCCTTATAGTTTATGGGAGAAATGATAAAGAAATGACAAAGAAATGATATATAAATGACACATGCATTAAATTTTGCCTAAACGTTTATGGGAGAAATGACACATGTACACAGTTTTCCTTAAAGTGGTAGTGGTTTAAACTTACTTAAACAACCAGTGGTAGTGGTTGATTGAGTTATGTCAAAATTCACACCTTGATGATTTTATGGGGGAAATTACATGTACATGGTTTGAAAAATTAATTTATGCACTTACTAACAAAACTAGTGGTAGTGGTTGATGAAGTTATGTCAAAAGTCACACCTTGATGAGTTTGTGGGAGAAATGACATGTACATGGTTTGCAAATTTATTTTAAGCACTTACTAAAACAACTAGTGGTAGTGGTTGATGAAGTTATGTCAAAAGTCACACCTTGATGAGTTTGTGGGAGAAATGACATGTACATTGTTTGCCTTGAATTTTATGGGAGAAATCACATCTAGAAACTTTTACTTTGACATATATAAATAGGCTAAGAACATTAAAAATAATTTTCAACTTGCATTAGTTATGTCCTTAAAAATAAGTATGATTTAGCACCTAACAGATTGTTTACTAATTTATAATAATGTCATTTTTGGCTTGTACTATCATTCATCCTTGATATGTACAAGAATTTTACAACTTGAATATCAACCTATACTATCGTCATATTACTGTCTGATAATATAGATTATTAATATTCATTACATCATAAAACACTCCATTTTTAACATTTTACATGATTAGAAGAGTCATGGAAGGTGTAAATTTAGGTACATTAATAAAATAATTTGGGTTGATTTAAATATTATAAGAAAATTTTAGATATTACAACAGGAATCACAGACCAGAGACCAGTGATAAAGCTACAATTACGAAAGAAGGTACTCAAGGTACAACATGAGATATAAAGTCACAATTGATTTCCTTTATTCTTAACACGAAAGACAATGCTAAGAAACATTTGCTTGGCAAAAATTGGAGGGTGGACTATTTCAGAATTTGTGGTATATTTTGAAGGTCTAATCTATGCTAAACATTTGTGGACAATGCATACAGCTAACAACAATCAAATAGAATTTTTTGGGTAGGTAAGTTTGTTGGGCTAATATATCTCTAAAAAGCAAATTTTATAGCAAGGTACTAGAGCTAGATCTATATCTTGGACCAATATTGTAAAGGAAAATTTAGAAGAAATGCACGACATTCATGATGAATTATTGGAATTTCTGATCTTCTTAATCCATCATGAGCTGATTGATTTGCTCATATGTATAATAAGCTCTACTAGTCCATAAAATCAGCTTTAAATGCAATAGCAAATTTGGGGAAGATTGAGAAATGCCTAATGATTATTATGTTTCCTAGTATCGGCATTTGAGCATACTAGTTGTTGTTTATATATTAATGTTGGTATTTGTTTCTCACTACATTTTAGTTTTGTTTCATATAACATAGAGATTCAATACATAAAGTTTGATGTATCTCCACATTCATTTGTGGTATTTATAGTAAATTTTTAAGCATAAGCAACTACTATTAGTATTTGAACTAGGTACTTGTAACACAAAACTAGTTAAATAAATAGAAACATTGAGAACAAGAATTTGAGCAAATCCCCTGAATTATGGTGCTTGGCCATCTAGAAAATAAAAAATTAATGCCTACATGCAAAAAAAATCCCTTAAATTGTTAAGAGTGCTGACGTATTTTGTTTAATAGTTGAAATACAATGACTATGGAACCACTGGTCTAAAATTGGAATGTAACTAATTTGGTTAGGAAAGAATGAAATGGTGGCACCAGAAGTGCTTCTATTTTGTTTAATAGTTGAAATAAAAAGATTTTGGAACCATTGTTCTAAAATTTGAATGTAACTAATTTGGTCAGGAGAGAATGAAATGATGGCACGAGAAGTGCTTCTTGCTGAAGATCACTGTTGTGTATTTCTTAATCCTTGCAAAAAGAATTGAAATTGTTTCCAATGATGAAGTGACTTAAAAAGGTATTAACAAAAACCAAAATCTTGTAAGTATGAAGGAATGTGATGATTATCGAAGAAAATTGATAATTCTATAGCTTGGACCAATGCCATGATGATTCTAATGAAAGTAAAGAGGATATTGAGAATCATGTCATTTGGACACAGGATTAAGAGGACTTATCATCAAGTACTAAATGTTCCGTAAATAAGATAGCATATTCTTGATTTTGTTGAAGCTAAAGATCTACATGATAATGTTGCAGGTATTCCTAAGTTCTGATATGATTTGATAAAAATGTTTTTATTTTTTATATTTCTTAATATCCTTGGACATGATGGGTAATTTACAGCCATGTCAGAAGTTGGGGGAACAAAACTAACTATGAATGTACCATGTGGCTTACTCTACGGAGGATTACAAAGCTACTGTATGTTTCTTGGAGAAAACTTGAAGATCAGATACATCTAGAGACTACCTGACATCATACTGATTAATTTCACTTCTTGTTTTCTTTTAGCACATTAATCTCCAAACAAAGGGAAAATGCCATAATGATCATAAATAACTAGAATCACTAAAATAGATGTTGTCAAGAATTGATGAATATTTTGAGCTGATAATCATCACAATTCCAAAGATTAAGCATGGCATATATAGTAAATTTGTAAGCATAAATAAGATTAAGAGGAATTATAATCAAGTATTGAATGTTCCATAAATAAGATAACATATTCTTGATTCCATTGAAGCCGGAGATCTACAAGATAATGTTTCAAGTATTCCTAATTTTATATATGATTTGATAAAAGGGTTTTTATTTCTGTAACTTCCTAGCTTGATTGAGAGGCACAGAAAAGATTTCCTGGATTGTTAAAAGACTCTGTAAATATTCTAAAAAAAATAGACATGAGCCCATAGCCAAAACTTATGTAGCATGGTAGCTTTTCCCATGGCCACATTAAATGGATGTTGTACCAAATTTGTAGTAAATATACCCAAGTACAAACCAGCTATCATGTTGAGTGAAATTCGTATTACATTTTCCAGTTTCTAAATCATAAGTGGGATAAGGGAGACGATGATCATGACTAATGATAGCAGCAGGCTCAATAATGTTGAGATTGTGAAAATGATTACAGAGGCCGAGAAACTCAAAATTGAAGATCAATTGTGGAAGGAAATAGTGGAATAGAGGAATGAACTAGATCAATATATATACGATATGAGGAAAATATTGAATACGGAAAAACTAAGAGGAAAGATGGAGAAGAAGATGTTGAAAATATCGAAGCAGGTCTCAATGAGGCAGGTGAATGGCTCAGTGAAAATGAGAATGCACAAAAACATGAATTATTAAATAAAATGGAGCATGTTAAAAGACTCTGTAATTATTTAAAAAAAAATAGACAGGAGCCCACTACTAAAACTTATGTAGCATGGTAACTTTTCCCATGCCCACATTCAATGGATGTTATACCAAATTTGCAGTAAAGTTGCGAAGTACAAACCAGTTGTCAAGTTGAGTGAAATTCGTACTACATTTTCCAGTTGCTAAATCACAAGTGGGGTAAGGGAGACAATGATAATGAATATTGACAAAAGTAGGCTTAGCGATGTTGAGATTGCGAAAATGATTGCAGAGGGTGAGAAACTCAAAATTGAAGATTAGTTGTGGAAGTAAACAATGGAATCGAGGAATGCACTGGATCAGTATATATACGATATGAGGAAAATATTGAATAGGGAAAAAATAAGAGGAAATATGATGAAAATATCGAAGCAGGTCTCGATGAGGCAGGTCAATGGCTCAGTGAAAACGAGAATGCATAGAAAGATGAATTTGTAAAGAAAATGGAGCATGTTAAAAGCCTCTGTAAATAGTTTTAAAAAAAATAGACATGAGCCCACAACTAGAACTTATGTACCATGGTAACTTTACCCATGCCCGCATTCAATGGATGTAATACCAAATTTGCAGTAAAGATGACCAAGTACAAACCAGCTGTCAAGTTGAGAGAAATTTGTATTACATTTTCCAGTTGCTAAATCATTTCGATAGGTAGGTATAGAAATAGTTATAGGTGTATCTATTTTGGAGGGAGGTTTTTAAAATTTTGATTTAATTATTAATGAGGTTTTATAGCTACTGTCTTTTACGATGATAATTCTAATTAAATAAACAGAATTGAAACTTCTAGTAGGTATGTCTCTATCTGTTTTAGATTAGAGCATTTTGCTAGTCATTGTTTGCGAGTTTTTTTTTAATGCCAAATCCTAAAGCCATTGTTTGGATTTTCATCGACCTAGAAATTCAAAGATGAGGCCAAAATGAGAAGAAGAGGTAGGAGATTGCCGAAGACGTCGAGGCCGCAACGAGAAGAGAAGCAGGAGATCACCGAAGACGTCGCGGAGGACGTGGATTACAAATTACATGCAAACAAAAAAACACAGCAATAAAATTAAAACAACAGAAAAATAGAACAATAATAAAAAAATTCACAAAACAAATAAATAGTAGAACACCAACAAATTTCTCACCTCCTAGCCCCTGCGCAACACCAAGACCCTATAACAGAAAACAACAAACACAACATACAACAAACATAGAAAAAAACTGACATAGTTGCGACAACAGTAATAAGCCTGGAACCTCTTCATGTTTGTGGGTTGGTATATTTATAAAAAAAGGTTCAGTCAAATTATTTTAAAATTTCGTCCGAACTTTGGGAACACTCCAGTGTTCCCATATCTGACCAACAATCTCTTTGCCCATGTTGTCAATACGCCATCAATGTAAATGGCAGAATTAGTTCGACCAAACTAATTTCAAAAATTAGGCCGAACTCTGAAACAATTCGGTCGAAATTTTATAAATGTTCGACCAAAATGTTTGGAAAATGACTTTTCCACCCTTGATTCTCACAAAAGTGTAACCCACCTTCGCGGTTTTACCCAATAAGGGATCTTTTCCTCTTGTACTGATGGGTAAATATGCTTGTTATTATGTGGCTTATATGGTTATTATATGTCTGTCATTTAGGTTGTTTATATCTTGGTTATTAATATGTTCCATGTCAGTAATGATGAATGTCTCTCATCATGTTTTGATTTACAAATGAATAAACAATGTATCTATGACCAAATAGATGATAATGTAGTTAATATGACAAGGAAACAATGCCTCTTAGCGATTCTCAGATAATTATCATATCCCTATGCTTAAATATGTTGTTTAAACTTGTATATTACATATTTGTGACATGTTTGACAAAACAACTTTCGTGGCTAGTAGGGGTCCACTCAAGTCATTTTTCAATTTTTTACATTTATATTGTTACTATGCTCCTATCTTTTAGTTTTGAAAGTGTCATGGAGTTTTGGAAAGTGGCCTAGGCTCTGGACATGAAAAAGTGGCACAGAAATTAGGTTCATAAGCTCAGAACTATTGGGAAAAGTCCCTAGTCGCATGCCTACCCATGTTGTGCATGTGACTTGAGGGTCCCAGTTGCACTCTCTCCCATACGAGGGGGATGAATGGGGGATTGATGCATGAAAAGGACAATTTGATTTAGTGGCTAGCCTCCTCGGTGTCTTGTAGTAGGTACAAAATGTATGTGTAGTTTTTTGGTTTTAGGTCCACAGTAACCTGGGGTGTTGAATCATATCATACTAATCTCTTGTCACATGTTTACCCTGTTTAGTCAGTTACTTGGGTAGATATGGGAGGAGGGTGTTACATTCAACGCCATGGGGACCATTGTTTCTTAAGGGGGGAGGATTGATCTAGGTAGATATTAGTGACCACTCACCTATTCGACTCGGACCCCCACCATTATTTTTTTTAGTTTCTTGAATTGTAGCATAGTGTATTATTTTTGGAAGTTTTCTCAGGCCGTGAATCTTCAATGATGTTTTGAGGCCCTAAAAGTTGTTTTCTTGGAAAACGAGTGAATGTAAATCTTTTAATTTGTAGTCAAAAGTTGTATTCCTCAGATAGATATTTCTAATGAGGTATCGTGTGCATAAAACAAAGATCGTATGCCAAAGTTAAGACCTCGGGAAATTGATCTACTAATTTACCACATTGTGGCCCACAGTTTTCCGTTTCATCTCATAGGGTTAGGTTTTTGGATGTTTAAGGTTTTCCATTGTCTCTCAATAATAAATAGGCATTCGAGCTTCATTTTAACACAGTTCAGAAGGCATGTATCTAACACATATCTTCTCAGAGTTAAACTACCATTTCATGAGCTGGTTTATTTCCATTTTGCATTTAAACTATTTCTAGTATTTTGTTATTAATGAATTGAAGTCCTATTTTTTTTATCTTTGTGTTCTTGTTTATATATTTCTTCTGTTTATATCTCTGTTTCATTTCTTTCCATCAAAAATCTGGCTCAAGAATGTGTTCCATTCTATTGGAGTGCATTTTGTTCGATAGATGAGAAAATTAGCTTAGATTCAAGAGAGAGAGAGAGAGAGAGAGAGAGAGAGAGAGAGAGAGTTTTTTTTATTGAAACAACCTATGGGCCATAGGTCTCACTCCTTTATACTTGCATCGGTTTCCATATAGATAAAAAGAGAGTGGAGCAACCTCGCCTTTCATTTGTGTTTTCTACTATAAAGGTTTCCAAGACAATATCTTGTGTTTATTTTCATTTGTGAGTTTTATTTTTCTATTCTTTATTTACTGTTTTTTTATCTATTGCATGCATAAGCATAACACAATAATTAATTAATGGACAAATCTAAGGAAAAATGAACCCTAATAGTGTAGTTTTCGGATTTTGAAATATATCCTAGTACATATGTTATGATGAACAATCAAATGGAATATCCATGAGAATTTATTGGTCATCAAATGATCATTACAATAATTCTATATGTGGCTTAGATTCTCTCCATGAAACTATCAAATTGTAGATTGGACCAAGCATCTTGTCTCATTGTGACCACATTACTAGGTCAATACATTTCTTAGAACCACTCACATGGAGTTTCATTGCATTTCTTGAGTTAATTTTTGGTTGCGTTTACATGCAATTTTGTCTTAGATAAAACTATATCATCACATGATAAGGACACAAAAACCTAGTCTTCGTATATCACTCATTGTGAACACAGTCTCCAACAATCTAAGTGATAGGATGAAAATTGCAAATCACTTTCAAAGGGTCATTCCTTGAAATAAGGGTGATAGATATAGTAGCATAATGTGAGAATGGTGTGATCATTCCACACATCAAGCATACATCTTATTTAGATAATCCAACATGAAGGTGTTACAATAATTTAATTAGTTTCCAAATAGTTGGTTGGCCACATCCAAATATTTCATTACGTGTAACTATGGCATAAAACCCTATCTCACATTAAACCAAGCCCTACATGATGTATTTCATATCAAAAGTATGTCTTTGGATCTTTTCACATTACATCACCACCATGGGTCGAGACTATCTTCACCAACACTATTCATTTTTCATTTACCATTGGTATGTCATCAAAATTATGTTAAATATCATTGGTATAATATTCTTGGAGGTGAAGTGTCCATGATGTTTCCCATGCAACATAGGATAATGAATGATGGTTTTTTAGCAAACTAAGAATTCCATAACAATTTTGTTTGATTGATGCCACTATGTGATAAAAAACCCAACTGTTAATTCACTTGTTCCTTTTTCATTTTCATTATAGAAATAAGTTTGCATGTCAAAACTATAGAACCTGTCGGTGGATTTGGTTAAAATCTCCAATTTCATCGATATAAGGTACTATGGACAAAATATTCCTAGCTATGAACTTCCCCTAATACTCTAGTGGCTATAATCATTTCCTCATTAAAGGCATCAATATTATCTTGAATTACCTATAGAGATAGTTATTGGTTAACCTTTCACATCTAAATCAAATCATCAATGGTTTCTTTAGGGTCATTTGTGTCTTGAATTATCTATAGAGATATTCATTGTTTAACCTTGCTCATCTCGAGTCCAATCATCAATGGTTTCTTTAGGTTAATTTTTTATGTAGGTTTGATTATTAGTTAAAAATCATTAGCAAGCATTCTTGCCCCTTGTGACATCCTTTGAGGGGTGGGTGTGTCTTCATTTTCTTTCTTATAGTAGACCATGGTAGGGATCTACCCCTTAGGCTAGGACCTTTTCTATTAACCTAGAAGTGAAGGGATAAAACCACCAATGTGTTTATAGGTGGTTTTCCCAAAAAGATATCTAAAATTTAAGTAGCAACAAACTTAAACTTATTATTTCTATAACTCCTAAAAAAACACAAATAAAAGTTGTAGCAAAAAATAAATAAAATGAGAATGAAAACTCAACTCTAAAACAATAAAATCTCCCTTATAAAAATTAAAATTGAATATTTCCAAACCTAACAATTATCTAATATAAATTTATTTTGATTGAAATTTAAAAAAATTACAGCCACCGCCACTAAAATCTATAAAATCTCCCTTATAAAAATTAAAATATAATATTTCCAAACCTAACAATTATCTAATACAAATTTATCTTGATTGAAATTTTAAAAAATTACGACCACCGCCACTAAAATAACTCTCAGCATAAAAACTCTTTTGAAAAATCATATCACCATAAATAAAGCTCATCATATCACCATAACTAAATGTCAATATGAACCCAAAAGCTATCTAAAATTTAAGTAACAACATACTTAAACTCATTATCTCTATATCTCCTAACAAACACAAATAAAAGTTGCTAACACGAAGAAGAAAAAAAACAAAAACAAAAACTAAACTCTAAAACTCTAAAACCTCCCTTCTAAAAATTAAATTATAATATTTAGAAAACCTAACGATTATGTAAATAAATTACACCCCAACACTAAAATAATTCTCCAAGAAAAACTCTTTTGAAAAATCATATCACCCTAAATAAATGTCAATGTGCCCACCCCATCCCATATACTCGTTAGTGGAATATCGGTGAGACTATTATAAATATCTTCTAAATATCTAAGCCAAAGTAGCTCGTGTACAACTTATTTTATTTGGATTTCTTCAACTTCAGAAGTTATTATTATGTGGATATGTGGTTAGTAGAATATGGGTGGGACTACTATAAATTTAGTTCAAACATCAAAACTGTAGAGACTGGGATTGGTAATGGTACTTGATTTCATAGTACTTATATATTTCTGGTATGGGTGACACCCTTTGTGTATCTAAATAATTTGAAGTTAGATTCCCAAACATATTTCACTAGCCACGTGGAGACAAGCTTGACTGTGATTATGTGGGTGGAGTACGCCTACCACGTGGTGGCCGCATGCAACCTCCAGGAGGTCATGGTGGATGGGACAGCCGACACCCACCATCATAAATGAATCGCACATACCAGAGGCTCCAGCTGGATCGGCCAGCCAGGATGTCAATCAGGTTTTGGAAAAAGTGTCGTCAGTGCGGGGTTAACGCAGGTAAGGGTGTTTTCCATTTCATTGTTTGTTGTTTCGCTCTGAATTTGGCTCTCGAGGTTGACAGTGCATGTAGTGGTTATGGCTGGAAGAGCTTCAAGGTGATGGATCAAGTTCAACAGTGGTATGTATCTTCGCTCTTTAACCTTCAACTCTGGACTCTGTTCTACTTTCATCTGTGGATTTTTAACATGGTTTTCTTAGAAGATTTGTGGGAATAGCAGTATGGTCGTTTCTTGTATGAATTCATGCAGCAGATTCAGGAATTTGGTTGCAGCATCTATTTTCATCAACAAGATTTTTCTCTGTCTTGCATTTTTATTCTTGCTAGCCTATTTACATCTCTGTTCTTGTCCTTTGACCTTGGTATCTATCGAATTATGGGTTTTGTTTTATCTCCTTTGGTGGGCTTGACACATCACAGTATTGGGCTTGTTAGTCGGCGTTATGCTTTAATTTTTGTGTTGGGAGTTAGAGGCATTGTTGCTCTGTGCCTGGCTTACTTTTGGGGCCTGTCGGGCATTTGCATGCAAACTGTTAGAGATTGCCTTGATTCGTTTACTCTAAATTACCCTATTGATTTTCAAGAATGTTGTACCTTGGTTTGGGTGTTGGGATTTAGAATTAATGGCCCCTTTGTTAATTTTCTCCTTTTACAGTATCTGAATCAAGAAATTTCTTTTCACCTTGCTTTCTTTCGGGGTCTGTTGGGAACCTGCATGCAAATTCTGATGGGTTGCACTGGTTCATTTTTACCATCCTAATTCTGTAATTGGGATTTTGAAATGGCTTTCTACCCCTCAAGATTACTATTTTCATTATGATTTCTGGGTCTTTGATAGGGTTTTTAGACAGCGGGTTTCTCTTCAGCCTTTTCTGGACCTATTCAAATGTTGTCGTGTTCACTCTGCTTGTTTACCTCTTATCTTCTTCTTGTTCACTGACCTGGGAATGGAGATTTTCTTTGTGCTCTGCCTTATATGTGCTCTACGAAGCTGACTCGTATTGTTGTATGGCTGAAAGTTTTAACAGATTTTTCAGGTTTCTCCAAAATGGTTAAACGAGGAAGAAAGCCTTATGGAGGAAAAGACAAGAAACCCTCTCTTGAAACACACCAGAAAAGAGGAAGGAAATCGGTTCAGCAACACCTTGAGCCACTGGTTCAAACTTTTATGACAGATATCCCTAATTCAGTTCGTGGCCGCATTTACGGATGGGAAATTGAGATTCTTGATAACATAGATTTGGAAGATGACATGGCTTTGGAGGACATGTAGACTGTTATTCTAGACCCTGGGCAGATTCGAGGACGAACTTCTCTGTTTCAGCAATCTGTACGAACTTATTAGTTAATTAAATGCTTGTTAGCTAAGGCTGTTATGTCTATAGCTGAAACAAAGTTGGAATCAACCCTGGCTTATATCAATAGGAATATTCAGGAAATTAATTTACGTCAGCTGCATCAATATGCGAGGCTTGGAAGATTGGGGAAAGAAATTAAAGCAATGCAACAAGTTTCAGTTGAATTACCAGGAGCTTTAGCCAAAGATCCAGCACTTGTTGAATCTGAGGAGGATTAAGACTTTATTGTTCTTATGTTGCACTTTCGTTTTAAATGGCTAATCCTTTTAATCCTTTTTGTATATGATATTGTCTCTAGACTTGGATATCGAGTATCAAAAGATATGGTATAGGTTGTTAAGACTTTTTATGTTCTGGCTGACTTATTTTGAACTTCGATGGCCAAAATACCTGGTTTCCTGCGGGTAGGTTGAGGTTGGTATAGTTTTGTATCTTTTGCCCGATTTTATTAATAGAAAATAGAAGGTACCACCTAAGCATACAAAAAAAAAAAAATTCACTAGCCACAATTACACTTGAAAATAATAATATAAATAAAAATAGCAATTTCTTCCCAAATTTTATCAAAATTCCATATATATAATTACATGTTCCTCTAAAATTATAGATTTTTGTATGGTAAAATTCGATTTAGTTAACATTTCGAAAGCGTCTGTTCATTATGCTCCACGAATGCATCCTCCATGTTGTACACACTGGATTGAAATGCTATCTAGACAGCGGGTTGCTCTTTAACCTTTTCTGGACCTGTTCAGATGTTGTTGTGTTCACTTTGCTTGTTTACCTCTTATCTTCTTCTTGGTCATTGACCTGGGAATGGAGCTTTTCTTTGTGCTCTGCCTTATATGCGCTCTACGAGGCTGACTCGTATTGTTGTATGGTTGGAAGTTTTAACAGATTTTTCAGGTTTCTCCAAAATGGTTAAACGAGGAAGAAAGCCTTCTAGGGGAGAAGGCAAGCAACCCTCTCCTGAAACACACCAGAAAAGAGAAAGGAAATCGGTTCAGCAACACCTTGAGCCACTGGTTCAAACTTTTATGACAGATATCTCTAATTCAGTTCATGGCCATATTTACGGATGGGAAACTGAGATTCTTGATAACATAGATGTGGAAGATGACATGGCTTTGGAGGATATGCAGACTATTATTCCAGACCCTGGGCAGACTCGGGAACGAACTTCTCTGTTTCAACAATATGTATGAACCTATTGGTTAATTAAATGCTTGTTAGCCAAGGTTGTTATGTCTATAGCTGAAACAAAGTTGGAATCAACCCTGGCTTATATCAATAGGAATATTCAGGATATTAATTTACGTCAGCTGCATCAATATGCGAGGCTTGGAAGATTGGAGAAAGAAGTTAAAGCAATGCAACAGGTTTCAATTGAAGTACGAGGAGCTTCAGCGAAAGATCCAGCGCCTATTGAATCCGATGAGGATTAAGACTTTATTGTTCTTATGTTGCACTTTCGTTTTAAATGGCTAATCCTTTTAATCCTTTTTGTATATGATATTGTCTCTAGACTTGGATATCCAGTATCGACAGATATGATATGTTGGAAATATGATACAGATATGATGCAGAGTGTTGTCCTTGATGGCAACCCACTGAATGAAGATGAAGACATGTGACTGTTGACATGTGTTGTCCTTGATGGAAAACTACCTGATGAAGTTACTCTTGACCTAATGAACTTGGTAAATGATGTAAATATGATGTGGACACATAGCAATATGGAATCAGTGGTCTCAGTGAACAAATGTCATTTGATGAAGATGATGACAACTGAACAAAAGTCAGTCAAGAATATGTTAAATGAGCTAAACATGATGTATCTACAAAGGTATAGAAGGCAGTTGAAGAAAAAAGTCAAGACAAAGCAACTATGGTGAAAAGAGTATGTCTCAAGGCATACGCGGATCTGTCTAGGAAAAGTCGCGTATGCACGCGGGAAACAACGTGCCAAGTCGCGTATGGGAAAAAGCGCTCATAAAGTGCAAAACCAGGGGTAACCACCATGGTATTGACCCATTGTATTAGGTAATGATTCGTCTAAATGACCCCGTCCAGGAATACCATCGGAAGTAATGTGGTTTTGGCTCATGGTATTGAAAAAGGGTAAACCTATATAAGGAGAAGAAATCACGATAATGAGTGAGGAGGAGACAAGATGTCCAGGCTTGAATGAATACTTCTATGAAGTGCATTCAGTATGGAAAGGGTAAAGGTTTGATGATAGATCTGAATCTATGATGCACTTATGAAGAAATGATGAATCGGGATCTCTAGATCTGAAATGTACTTGTATTTGCTAGATCTGTTTATGGAGTGATTAGATCTGTGATGAGGCGAACATCTGTCTGATGTAAAGGGTTGAATCTGAACTAAATATCTGATCTGAAGAAGTATGCTGCTCTACAATGATTGAAGATCTATACGCTACTTCGCCGCGGAGAAGTGATAATGCCGGTTTTTAGCTTAAGAGCATAATGTATGTAACGAGGTATACGCTGGTTTGTGTGGACGGAAGCGCGTATATACGCGACATCAGTGAAAGAAAAGCGCGTATGCAAACTAGGGTTTGTTGAAGTCTGTGGTAAGAAATGTCTGATCTGTTCTGCTGGCTTTACCCACCGCTGAGTTACATGACCGTTTTCCATGGTTGGACTCCGGTGTGCTTATGCGGGTGCGGTCTAGTCCGAAAATATAACGCAACGTGGCCCTGTGTTGTGTTCTATTGAAGTGAAGCGGACCCACAGAACGTTGATGAAACGTGATCCAAGGTGGTGGCCGAGGGTTGCAGCCTTCAAATGTGTTGTAGCTCCCTTCCGTGAGGGCTAAACGAGAGCGTGGGGTTGTAGCTCCCTCCAGGAGAGGCCGGCAAACGAGTCAGGGGGTCGTATCCCCTTCCAGGAGAGGCTTGCAAACGAGCTAGGGGTGCCTCGCCGGTAGAGTCCGGTACCGCACATATGTTGTAAGATGTTTTCTCTATAATAAAATATTGAAGGCCGAGTAAATCGCAATTTTTTCCGACTTGGGTTTCCACCTAAAAATCATGGTGTTCATGTGTGATGCTTTGTGTGATGGTTTATTCTGTTCTTATTGCACATGTTTACTGTATATTGAACATCTGATGAATGAATAATGGAATGATATAAGCAAAGAACTAATGACATAATTAGATCTCTATGTATACACGAGTTTCATGAAAGATATCTGCGTGTATACGCGAGTTTACTAAAGGAAAGTAGCGTATGGGTTTTAAGGAATGAAAAAGTGAAAAGTTTTGAGTATGCAGTAAATACTGATTCACCCCCCCCTCTCAGTATTTTTCCCAACAATTGGTATCAGAGCAGGTCCTTGTGCAGAAGCTTGATCGCTTAAAGGAGATCCGTCGCAATGGGAAGTCAAGAAGGAGTAATGTCTATAAAGCCAACTCTATTCAATGGAAGCAATCTGATATTCTGGAAGGTACGTACAAAAGCATATCTGCAAAGTCTTGGTGCAGATGTATGGGCAATCGTGGAAGAAGGTTATCAATACCCGGCAAGTATTCCTACTGATGCAGCTGAAAGAAAGAAGTATGAAATCAATGCCAAAGCAATGAATGTCTTATTGGGAAGCATGTCTGAATCAGAATTTGCTAAAGTGATGCAGCTACATTCAGCAAAAGAAATATGGGACAAAATCATTCTAAGTTATGAAGGAGACACAAAGGTAAAAAGTGCAAAACTCCAAACTCTTAGAATTGAATATGAAAATTTGAAGATGCATAGTGATGAGAGTGTTGCCAGTTTCTTTCTTCGTCTGGATGATGTTGTAAATCGAATGAGAAATTTGGGTGAAACCATAACTGATACTACTCTGGTGGAAAAGGTCTTAAGATCCTTGACTTCAAAATTTGACTCTAAAGTTTCAGCTATTGAAGAAAGGCAAGATCTGCAAACGCTTACTATTGGTCAATTACATGGTACTCTGACTGCTTTTGAAATGAGACAAGGAGGTCCTTCTCAAATAAGAGAAGCTGCTTTTAAGGCATCTACAAAAGGAAAGGAAAAGGAAGTTGTCAAAGAATCCAACTATATATCCGATGAAGAAGAAGCGAATTTCGTGAGAAAGCTCCAACTGGGTACTGGAAGATTCAAAGGTAAGCTTCCCTTCAAATGTTTTGAGTGTGGAAAAGTTGGTCACTATGCTGCTAAATGTCCTTATAGAGAAAAGCATGGTAAAGGGAAACAATTTGAAAAGAGAAAGAGTTATTATGCAAAAGAAGATGATGATGAAGTGTCCAATGAAGATGAAGAAGATTCTGACCATGATCTGAAAGTGCTCATGGCGAAGAAGCAAAAGAAGAAGCCTACTCGAAACAAGGAGATACCTCAGAAATCATGTATAGCAAAAATTGAAGAAGATGAACCAGGTATTAATCATTGTTCTTGTCTCTTACTTAATTGCATGTGCAAATATTATGACAGTGAAAGTGACAGTATGGATCCAGAAGTTTCTGACGAATCTCTACAAATACTCATGGCAAAGAAGGAAAAGAAGAAGGCCACTTGTAATACTCTTCTTTGTGCAAACAATAGTGAAGATAGTAAAGTTGAAGCTATCAAGATCAAAGTTGAAGAACAACAAAAGGAAATTGATACGAAAGATTCTATTTACAAAGAGATGACCTCTCAAATGAAAGATCAAATAGAAATTTTGAATGGACAGGTGGACAAGTATCAAAGGTTTCATACTTATGCATCCAATCAAATTAAAGAACTAGAAGCAGATCTTGAAAAATCAAACAAGAAGAATGAAGGACTTGAAGCTACAATCATCTTTCTGCAAGCAGATCTTGAAGCATCAAGTAAGAAGAATGAGGAACCTCTACAACCATTTGAAAAGGAAGGCCTTGAAGCAGAAATCATCTCTCTCAAAGAAGATCTGGAAAAATCAAATAAGAAGAATGAAGAGCTGCAACAAACATGTGAAGATAACGAAAATTGGTCGAAAGAAGAGATTCTAAATCTGAAGGATCAAATAGAAGATGGAAGAAGGAAAGAAGAAAGCTTGACGAAGCAATGTCAAGCCTTGGAGGTTGAGGTAAACATTCTCAAAGGTAAATTAGAAGAAAAGGTTAAACTTTTGAGGTTTCAAGATAGTACTAACACTTTGGACAATATTTTAAGTAATCAAAGGTCTCCTGCTATCAAACTTGGTCTTGGTTTCCATGAAACTGTTAAAGGTGAATCTAGCTCACAAGGAAGTGCTAAAAATTCATAGGATGTCAATGCAAAACCTGAAGTGTTGAAAGAAATAAAAGATCAACCAACAATCATGAATTCTCAAAAGAATTCATTCAAGAACGTTGAATGTTTTAAATGTCATAATTATGGGCATGTTGTAGCAAATTGCAAGAGCAGATCATTTCAGCCACAAACAAACAGGTTCTACTCAGAAAGGTACTCTAGTTTCTTCAGGGGATATTGTTTCTCATGTAACATGTATGGACATAAAGCAGTTGATTGCAAAAGGAGAAAGATTAGAAATGCTCATTATGATTCTTATGCTTATTTCTCTGGACACATGAGATGTTATTCTTGTAACAAGTATGGACATGTAGAAAAGGAATGCAGGTTGAACAGATCTGAGAAAGTGGACAATTTTCAGCACACAAATAGAAAGTTCAAACAAATCTGGAAAAGGATGGAGGACCAATCATAAACGTAGGGAATTCTGACCCTATTGCAGTCATCCGCTTCTGAAGCTTACTTCTCTGATTGACTGCAGGAATGATGTGGGATACATTATCAAATTTAGTAATGTATCGTCACAGGGGGAGCAATGTATGATGTCTCTCATGGTTGATTTGATTATTCTGGTTATATGTATTTCTGACAGTGCATCTGGTGTGAAGAAAAGACAGGAACAGAAGGTAAAATTACAGGAGGAGATGAAGGTGTGAAATTTTCTATATTTCACTTTCCATACGCGAGTTCCAGCAAACACAGCCGCGTATGCATTGATGATAAGAGAATTTATCTGATAGCTGAAGATCTGGAGCAGAGGTCCAAGGGGAGCATCAGTCTGACTGATAATAACTATAGTTATGACTCTGTATCAGCTTAACTTATCAGTTCTAAATGATGATGATATGATTCTTGATGTCTTATGATGAAGTTTATGGATAAGTCCTGTTTGCTTGTTGAATGAAGAGTATTCGTTGCTGAGATGGAAGTCCTGTAATTCAGAGATAAGGACAGATCATGCAAAGACTGTTGCTGATGGCTTGCTGATAAAAATATTCAGGTTGCACAAGTTAAGGAGAAGCACTGGTTCAGGGGGAGCAGCAGGTTGAATATTAATGATTGCATTGTTGGCAATATGACTGATTATTCTTGGCTATTGTGATACTCATGCTCAAATGATGATGACTTGGTATATGGGTTATTATGATGAGAGTTTGATCCCTGTTTACTGAAAAATGCTGTTCTGATATGATAATTTCTCTTGGGAAGAATATGTTGATGCTGCAAAGAGTTTTGAGGCTTGGTTAACATTATGCTACAATCTTTGGATGACGCTTGAAGATACAACTACATTTTCCTATCTGTCTGCCCTCACATGTTCCATAGAAGCATTTGAACATCACAAACTGAAGCTGGAGTTGTCTCTGTATGTCAGAAGAACAGATCTACTTAAATACAGAAGATGACACTGGATACGCGGGTTTCATGAAACACAGTCGCGTATATACGCGAGTTCATGCACATAAAACCGCGTATGTATGATTGCTGACAAATTTTTGCTTGGAGTCAGCTCTCTTCAGCACAGCTGCAGTGCTGTTTGGTATATCTGATACTGTTTGGTATCTCTGGTGGTGTTCCAGTTCTCGTAATTCCTCTTCTAATGTTTTGATAAAGATGCCTTGATGATTTGTTGATGAAAGTGTTCAGGATGCACAAACTAAGGGGGAGCCTTAGTCATATGAAAAGGATGCATGGATGCACAGATTCAGGGGGAGCATTATCGTTGCTGAGTATAATGCATTGCTGGCATTATGATGGTTCTGAAATATGTTCTCTCTCTTGAGGACTTTCTAGTGTTGGTCTTAAAGTTATATTTGTAGTTTGATGAAAAGGTCTTGTTGAGACCCATGATGTAAAATTGTAATATTCAATCATGTAAGGACTTGTCAAATTTACCCACTTGGTTGGGTAGCTGAGTCAAATTTTGTAAACCCGCTTGGTTGGGTAGCTGAGTTGAAATGTGTAAACCCACTTGGTTGGGTAGCTGAGTCAAATTTGTAAACCCACTTGTTTGGGTACTTGAGTCTCATATGAAAATCCACTTGGTTGGATAATTGATGTAAGTATGAGTCATTGGTGATAGGAAAGTCATAGAGTCATGTACTTCATTAAAAAAAAAAATATATGTTTGAAGATTCAGCATGAACTCAGGGGGAGCTTGGTCACTTCAGAATATATCAGATCTGCAGAACGCTTCTTCCACATGAGGAGAAAAGGGGGAGAGTATGTTGGTTTTGATCCGCCCTTTGCCCTTGATGTCAGGGGGAGAGGACATGGTGTTTGAATGAAGAGAAAGAACAACACAAATGGAGAGAGGACATGGTGTCATTGTATTTTAATGTACCTAGACCGTTGTGGTAATCAAACACCATCGTGTTGCCATCAAGTCCAAAGGGGGAGATTGTTGAAAATATGATGCAGATATGATGCAGGGTTGACCTGATGGCAACCCACTGAATGAAGATGAAGACATGTGACTATTGACATAAGGTCTTGATGGCAAACTACCTGATGAAGTTACTCTTGACCTAATGAACTTGGTAAATGATGTAAATCTGATGTGATATCATGTTTGTTAGCAATATGGTGCTGAGTGTTGTCCTTAAATGGCAACCCATTTGATGAAGATGATGACAACTTCTTGATGAAGTTGTGCTTGCTAGAATATGTTCTTGATGAGCTAAATATGATGTATCTACAGTGTGTACAAAAGGCAGTGAAGAAAAGAAGACAGCATGTGCTAAATCTATGATGAAAAGAGTATGTCTCAAGGCATACTAGATAAATATGTCTAGGGGAAGCCTAGCTACACCGGAAAAGAACCCAATACAGCTTATGGCTAAAGTGCTCTAGGGCTTAACCAGGTAATCACCGATGGTATTAATCATTGTAATGGGTAATGATCCTAACAACGATCCCCTGGCCTGTTACCAATACCCAAGCGTAATGCTTTGTGCCTGCATGGAAAAGGTCATATATTTAGATCATGGGTAAACCTTCCATATAAGGAAGAATCACTGTAAAATGAGTGAGAGTGCAAGATGTCTGAGCTTGAATGAATACTTCTCTGTGAAGTATATCTGTATGGAAAGGGTAAAGGTTTGATGATAGATCCGAATCTATGATGCACCTATGAAGAAATGATGAAGCAGGATATCTAGATCTGAAATGTATCTGTATTTGCTAGATCTGTTTATGGAATGATTAGATCTGAGATATGGCGAACATCTGTCTGAAGTAAAGGGTTAAATCTGTCCAACATCCATCCAAGAAGTATGTCGCTCTATAATGATTGAAGACCTGACAATTACTGGCCACAGAGAAGCAAGAGCATACAAGCCATCAAAGAGAAAGCGCGCGTATGCGCAATGAAACATGTACCGAGGTATACTGTTGACGAGGACGAACGATACACGCGACATCGCGGAAAGCGGAAGCGCGTATGCTAGCAGTTTGCTGTGAAGTCTCGGTGGCAACCATTCGATTCCTGTTTCCGTCGTTTTACCGACATTCCGGCCATGAGTTATATGTCTCTCGTTTCTCTTCATGTTTGACCGTGCTTAAAAGTATGGAGTGGGTCCAGTCTGAAAATATGATGAAACGTGGCCTGCAAGTTGTGTCCTAAAGGAAGCTTTGGATCCAGTGTGAAAATTGATGAAACGTGATCCATAGAGGTGCTGAGGGTTGTAGCCTTCAGTCAGGGGGTGGTAGCTCCCTTCCAGGTGAGGCTGGTAAACGAGATCAGGGGGTCGTAGCTCCCTTCCAGGAGAGGCTGGTAAACGAGTCAGGGGGTTGGAGCTCCCTTCCAGGAGAGGCCGGTAAACGAGCGCAGGTGGGTGCCTGCGTGCTGGTCAAGTCTGCGCCAGCACATATGTTGTAAGATGTTTTCTCTATAATAAAATATTGAAGGCTGAGCAACTGCAGCGGTGGTTTTCTCCCGACTTGGGTTTCCACCTAAAAATCCCGGTGTTCATGTGTGATGCTTTGTGTGATGGTTTATTCTGTTCTTACTGCACATGTTTACTGTTTATTGAACATCTGATGAATAACTAATGGAATGATATAAGCAAAGAACTAATGACATAATTAGATCTCTGTGTATACGCGAGTTGCATGAAAGATATCCGCGTGTATACGCGAGTTTACTAAAGGAAAGTAGCGTATGGGTTTTAAGGAATGAAAAAGTGAAAAGTTTTGAGTATGCAGTAAATACTGATTAACCCCCTCCCCGTCCCTCCCCTCCCCTCTCAGTATTTTTCCCAACATGATATAGGTTGTTAAGACTTTTTATGTTCTGACTGACTTATTTTGAACTTAGATGGCCAAAATACCTGGTTTCCTATGGACAGGTTGAGGTCTAGTTTTGTATCTTTTGCCCAATTTTATTAATAGAAAATATAAGGTACCACCTAAGCTTATAAAAAAAAAAATATTTCACTAGCCACAATTACACTTGAAAATAATAATATAAATAAAAATAGCTATTTCTTCCCAAATTTTATCAAATTCCATATATATAATTACATGTTCCTCTAAAATTACGGATTTTTGTATGGTAAAATTCGATTTAGTTATCATTTCGAAAGCGTCTGTTCATTATGCTCCACGAATGCATCCTCCATGCTGTACACACTGGATTGAAATGCTATCAAAATTCTCATTCATCTTTTCATTTTGAATAGAAACATGGTTGCACAAGAGAAGAAGATTGCACAGAACGGGCCGTACAAGGCGAAAAATAACAGCGTGATGATCATAAAAGTTGAACCCACATTGGCGTCGTAAGCCTTGGCCGGCCTGTAGAAGTAATCCGATCTCTCAGGTCTGGTGGGCCGATTATCCATGGACGCATCAACCCTTCTGTATTTTTTAGCTTTAGACTGATAATGGTTATGTTCAGGATCGATGTGTCTCGTCTTCGCAGCCCTAGTAGAAGTCGCAGCCCAGAAGTCGGTTGGGTTCCCATGAGCTCTTAAAGGGCTAGTGGGCGCACTCACAGCAATAGTCGAGGCAAGTGGGTTTTTTCGACTGCCGTGTTCCTGATCTGCAATCACTTTCTGACTAGGGTTAGGGTTTCTGAAAAGCGCTACCAAGAATGAAGCCCTGCCCTCAATAAATTTCACCCATATTGCGATCACACTCAAAACCCCAAATGCTGTTTTCTTGACAAACCGAGACCATGAAATGACCAGGCTATGGCACCTCCCATCCAACACGAAAATCGAAGTACTCTGAGACTCGCCAACATTATCATTCCCTTCATTGTTTTTCCTCAATTCCCCACCAGTTTCGTTGTTATTATTCTGAGCAGGTACCACGATCGAATCGCGGGCAGCATCCCCGCCACTGTTTTTTCTCCTGATTTCCCGACCTCTGTTTCCAAGCACCACGGGAACCCATCCCTTCTCGGAATACACGAACCTCACCATGGCCTCTGGCGCACCAGTCTTATGCGCGATATATTTTCTTTTTGCAGAGAGCTCGTCATAGACGCTGTCGAACTTATGAAGGCCAATGGTGGAATAAGGATTCAATTTCTTCTCACGTCTCTGCTGGTTATCGCCTCGGCGAGATTGCGATTTCTTTACCATAGACTTCCACAGCTGAAGATGGCTTCACGGATTTTGTTGTAATGGTTTCACTGATTTTGTTTCTTTATAGGATGGAAAATTTCTTGGAAAATCAAAGAGAAATTGTCGAGACTCCCCGAGAGAATTACAACTTACTCGAAAATCAAAGAGAAATTTTCGAGACCCTACGAGAACTACCACTTATTCAACCATCTTTGTTAATTTGGATAAAACTTCTAGAAAGTGTGGAATTTTGGTATCCTGTCACAATTACTCATTAAGGAAAATCGCCCTGAGATTGTCCCTTGGTGTGTGCGGTCATACGACACATCATACTTCAACCATTGTCAGTCCTACATTTCAAATTATTTTAATTTTAATTTGGAAAACTTTTTTAAGGTCATGGTTAACCAAAGCATTAATGGATGACATTTTTTCCATGTATGGGACAACGGAATATCACTGGATGATAATTTTTTTGGGTTTATAAGGGTCTCGTTTTCACATTGCTAATGCCTTTGGATGTTTTTACTTGTAGAAAGCTCTCCCAAAATAAAAACACTACAATGGATTTTTTTATGAAGTGTAGGTTTTCCATTCGTTTCGATTCAGTGTAGGTTTGCCTCGTTTCTTACATCCATTTTGATTTGTTGAAGCATGAAAATGGAGGAAGTTGAAATCCCTAAAAATGCACGCTCTAATCGTTTAAATATAATATTTTAAGAATTTTAATTGAATTTAAGCTGTAATGGATATTTTTATTAGGCTTGGTGTATTCTATTTATTTATTTTTTATTATTTTTTGAAAATTTCTAAGAAAAAATTACAGGTGTTTTGTATTTTTTTTAATTAATTTAGTATGATGTTAATGTGTAAATATATAGTTTAATTGTTTTGTATTTTGTTTTTAAGTTAGAATGTAGGGATATAAGTTTTGGTAAAATTGTTATTTAAGATGCATTTTTGAATATATAAATAGATTTAACATTCTAAAATATTTTTTTACTATTTTCATTGTGTAATTTACATAGTTCAAGTTTGTATTTTTAACAAATTCTTTTTTTGAATACATAAAAAGATTCAACATCCTAAAATACTTTTGGAATACACTAGAAAAGCTAAACTATGCCCAATTATTTTACATAAATGAATGAAATTATTCCAAAATTACAAATATGGACTCCACGCCCCAAAGTACCCATGCACTTAGATTGGCACATACATCTTCTATCCTCTCCAATATATTTGGAGCTATATTTTTTACCAAAACCATACTAGCAAGAAAGTGCAAACAAATTGTCTTTTCATTGACTAGGATTGGCATGACATGGATTTTTCTATAAACTCTAATTTTTGTTTGACTTTGTTCTTTTAATCAACAACAAAATTAATATTTTGAGCTTTATTTTTACTATTTACATGTTTCTCTTTTCTAAGAAGGTTGAATATGTATACCTTAATAAATTTGTAATCAAATTGCTGTAATAATAATAATTTGGTTAATATTTATAGTTATTTATAATCTTAAAGTGATAGCATTATATTAATTAATATAAATTTAAAATTATTTAAAATTATGTTTGTTCATAAATATATATATATAATTAAAATATATTATATATATTTTATAGAGTGGTTTTTTTCAAAAATATGTTTCTAATTTGTTAATTTATTAGATTTAAGTTATAATTACTTTAATGTTGAACATTATAATGTATTAATAATTTAAGGTTCCATAGAATAGTCTTTGTAGTATAATTCAGTAACATTATTAAAATAAAATAATATGATTTCTTAATATCGATAAAATAAATGAAAGTTATATTTGTAGTTAATATATTTGTAATTATTATGGAGTGGTTCTGATCGCCGAGCTAGGGTTTTGCCTACCTACGGTCATGACTGTCTCTTTCGGATCTACCGCCGCGGACACTGCTCTCCTTCCGAATGTCTTAGCGGCTACCTTTTCCTGCGAGACGAAAGCTGCTACAATGGTTGATGCGGATAACCTTTTTTGCGCAGAACTTAAGGCTCGAGACAGCAACTCTTACAGTGCCGCCAACAGCGCTATTAGAGATGGCTGGGGAAGATTGTGGCTCTCACGGCAGCGTTTATGTTTGACTCTGCAAAAAAACTTGTAGCGATCGCCCCAGGCAGTAAGGCAAGCCAAGAAATAGGGGCCTTTTCTGCAACAGAGGCGACAACACAACACAGCGTCACGGATCTACATGAATGGGAAGCTGAGGTTGCATTACCCTCTGAAAAAACCCCAGGCTTTCAAATTCAGATCCTACTTCTCTTTGGCAAAACGTTGTTGCTCTAGGTTTGTGCTTCGGATTTGGTGCATGGCCTCCTGCTAGATCTTGAACTCAGTTTGGGCATCCCCTCAGCTCTTCTGAGATTGACCTACAAAGGTAAACAGCTCGAAGACCCTATGCCCTTGTCTTATTACAGTATTGAAAGAGATGCTTTGATAATACTTACTGTGCGTTTGTGAGGAGGAGCTTCTGGGCAGACCTCCTCTGCCCCTGCTTTCTCCTATAAAGATGCGGTTCATGCACCACCTTCCAAGAAGCCTACCCAGCAAACTGAGGCCGCCAAGCCTTTCTTGGTGGACAAAATGGAAGAGACCCCCTCCATTGAGATCAGCCATCCATGTTTGGATGATCAACTTCAGAATTTTTCAGAAACAACCATCATCTGTAGATTTAATGGCTTATGGCCCCATACTGTTGACTTATATCAGTGGATCCACTCCCACTGGACAAAAAACAGCAAGGTTTTCTTATGCTCGAAAGGCTTCTTCATTGTAGCCTTTGCTTCCAACGAATATTACCAGAAAGCTTTAACAGGAGGCCCTTGGTTCTGGGGTTCAGCAGGACTATTCCTCACCCCTTGGTTTCCAGATTTCGACCACTCCTCGACTGTTATCACCAAGCTTCCCATTTGGGTTCGGCTTCCAAACCTCCGTGCGCATTTATGGCATTTTGCTGTCTTTCAAGGGATTGGGGACACCTTAGGCCGTTTCCTACAAACAGATACCTCAAGGGGGGAGAAAGGCATATACACGTTTGGCAGAATATGCGCAGAAATAGACATCAGTAAAGGGCTACCTGATCAGATCAACCTCAAGGTTGGGGACTTTCATTGGACGCAAACCTTGGACTATGAGAATACTGCCTTCAGATGTCGCCATTGCCATCAGACAGGGCATCTCCAGAACACATGTGCAACGTTCATTGACAAAAAGAAGAACTGTTATCGCAAAACCAAGTCAAAGAGTTGGAAACCTTGTGATAGACCCCCTATGGATGACTTAGACTCCTCTAGCTCTGATGAGGAAAATATTGAAGTGGAAGGGGAGAATTTGGATGTGCCCCAAGACCGCCGCGAGGATCTCACAACACCTCCGACTTCGCAAAAACGCACTCAAGAGTCTTCTTCCTCTGATTCAGACAAGGACATTCCTCCTTTAGTGCAGAGTAGTTTGCAAGTGGTTCCTGTCCAGCCAAGTCACAATAGCTGGGTCAAAGTCAGTAAGAAGAAAGGGAAAAAATGTTGAATCGAAGATTCCACCCACTCTGGGTCGACTCCTTAGTCTAGCTACCCATTTTCTGTTCTCCTTGTTATCTTTTTGCTATTGCCGTAGTTGCTCTTTGGGACCGAGGTTGATAGTCTATCATTTCCGGCTCCCTTGCTATATAGCTTCGCTTTCATGCAAGCTCTGATTGTACCATATGTTTTTTCTCAATAGAATTAGTCTTATTCAGAAAAAATATATATATATATTTGTAACTATTTAATTATATATATATATATATATATATATATTAGAAAAACATTATAAGTAGTGAGCAGTGGTCTGTAGGCCCGGAAGCCAAAACTGTAGCATAAATTCAAACCATTAACATATTTATGATGACATATATTACACTTGACCATTGCCACTATCTAGACATAACTTTATCCATGTTCTGCAAATTACCAAACCAGAAGCTTGAAGCCATAAATATGGCTTACCAACAGAAAAGATCCCATGCCCATGAGACTCTAAAAAAGATACTTGAATTTGAAAAATCAAGAAATGTTGAAGCTTGAACATTCGGACAGACCACCCACACTGGCATGAGTTTGAGTGGGCAGACCATGAGCCGGACTGAACCATTGACCATGATTTCCAACTTTAATGGTTGAACCAAGAACCAACTTATGACTGAGTTGAGATTTTGATCCTTGCCATCCTCAAGTAGCTATGAATTGAACCATGAACCACAACCTTTCTCGAACAACTGCCAACCTGTGACCATTCAGACACTCGAACTAAGCTATACAACCTTGGAGGGTCGAAGTTGAAGCCACCACAAGAATAGGTATGAAGGATACTAACCATGGGGAGCTGACAGTGAAACAAGCTAGTGAAATTGGAGGATAGGTGATATCGAAGGGAAGAAGGCACCAAAATGTAGCCATAAGGAAGCCACGACCAGAAGAAACCATTAAACACAGTTTGCGAAGCGAGAGGAAGCAGACCACTCGTTGGGAGAGGCAGAGAATGAGAGTTAAGTGGGATGGCCAACCCGCTTCACCTAGCCACCAAGCGAAGCTTGGAGAGAAATTCATACCGAGAACGACATGAAAGGAAATACAAATATGCCAACTTGGGGAGAACCAGTACAGACCGAAGGATGGACCTGCAGGGGTAAGCACAATGATGAGAAGTAAAATTGGCATGATGGATGTGAGCAGGCATAAATGAGAAATCCAAGCCAGATGCGATGAAGAACCAACTAGTCACTTTGAGAATATCCAAACAGGGGAGCACGTGGATAATGAGGACATGCTCTCTCATCAAAGCAGATCTGTTTCCGTCTCATGATTGAGCCACTATACAATGAAGGTAAGAGGAAGAGATAATGTATTTATGACAGTGATGCTTGAATGCTCGTTTTCACCTGAGCATATATTCCAGAGTATGAAGCATGAGCTGGACTAAGTGGCTGGGTTGTTTCAATCATTTCAATGATAGGTGTCAAGTTCATTCACCCAACCTGGAGAATAAATAAGAAATATATTAAACTCACGATAAATAAATAGAAATATAAAAATTAAAAATTGCTTAAAAATAATATAATCAACATTATAATATATTAATTAGAAAATGATACTTATTTTACATTCACTTGTTTAATTTCTTTATTATATGTAAAGTCTTTTTGCATCGATTTTTGCAATTACTTTATAGGATCCTTTCATAATGAGGAACTAGATAACGTAAAATGAAATAAATATATTTGAGTATTTATGTATTTTTTTTTGTGAGTTAGGAGAATCAGCAATGTCACACAGCTTTCACACACAGGAGACACGGGATCAAATTCTCCGGCTATCGCTATTTGAGTATCTATACATTGGTTTCAAAATTGCTTTGCATTAATTTTATTTTATTATCTTCACTTTAACAACCACACATTATTTTCAATGTTTTGTATTAATTTCATTCCTGATATAACATAAAATAATAAGGTGAGTTGATTTTATAACGAGTATTTACAATGATTTCAAGTTTTATAATTGAAAAAAATAATATATGCAATTTATAAATAAGTTTTTTATTAAACTCATAATATATAGATATAAGAATAAATAAATTAGATATATGTTAGATCTAAGATTTTTGATTTATAATGTAGATGAATGTTTTTCGGATTAATCACATTATTAGGATTTTGTAGTGAAACTCACTAATGTAGTTCATCATTTATCATCTTCATATAAGGATGCATCGATTGCCCAACAAAAATTGTTAATGAATTAGATAATTAATATAATTTATATTGTTTTAAATAATAATTCCATTACCATAAATTACCAAAGGTTAAGAATTTGTTACAAATTAAATAAAATAATCTAATTTTTTTTAATAATATAGTTATAAGATGTAAATTTATTATTTTTTTATTATAATTATAAATAATGTACTAACAATATGACCTAAATTAATTAATTAAATACTATTTATAAATAAAGTAGTTCTAAAATAAGTCTAAGTTAAAAAAATAAAAAAATCTAAGAAATGAAAAAATATCTAATGATTAGAAAATAAATAATGATTTTATTTATATTTATTAAATATGGAAAGAAATTTTATTAATCATAAAAATATAGCTGGAGAAAGATCAAATAATTAGAAAAGAAATAAAGAGATTATATATATATATATATATATATATATATATATATATATATATATATATATATATATATATATATAAGTCAGGGGAGTGCCTTAACAAAGCACCCTTGGGCTATATTGCAAGAAAATTTAATAATCATAAATAAATAGGTTAAAAAGGGAAAAAGAAAAATGAAAGAAAATAAAGAAAATTATACGGGATTGAAGAAACCAAGGGTCAAAATAGAATAAATCAAAATTATATATATATATATATATATATATATATATATATATATATATATATATATATATATATATATATATATATATATAAGAGAAAGAATACAAAAACCTAACACAAACGAGGCGAGAGGGAGAAGAATCAATTTGAAAGAGTCTGAATCCAACTCTTACTCAATTTCCAACTATCATCCCTTTTGAGATTCCTATCATGTTTCTCAATCTCAATGGCCTCTCTAAAGTTCATATGGTTGAAGTGATCAACCATAGCAATCACTCTGGAATATTTCTATCTTACATTGATATATTCAACCACTTCATCATGTCCTCTACCCTTTCATAATGAGTAAAGGGGTCACATGCAATGAACAAATCTATTTTATAAATCCATTTTATTGTTTTTGCATTGATTCAAGTGCCTTTGTTACATTCATTTCAATATATTACCTTTATTTTATTTCATTGGTTCAAGTGACTTTGCATTGATGCCATCGATGACACCACATATAATAATAATGTGTATTGATTGCAATGATGATAAATCAAAATAATTTAGATATTGAGTAGTATAATTACTTTCAATGGTGATAAACTACAAAATAATTGGATGCAATCATTTAATTGAAAATATAGTGAACAAATATTAAAACTCTAAAGTAATCAAACAGTTGCATTGATTTCATCAATATAATAATCCAATATAATAGGTTGTATTGACACATTACCATGAAAAATGATTAAGGGTATTGATTGAAGAAATAAGAAAATTGATTCAATGTGAGATGGATTGAAAAATAATACAATACAAATTCCACACACTGCAGAATCCTGTAATCAACATGAATGCAGTTCAATTAATGATGAGGGACACGGCTACCATCGAATGGTAGCCCTACATGGGAGGAGTGTATAATGGCGATGTAAGAAAGATTTGGTACGAGCATGGAAGCATATGGTAGAGAGGGATCTAGAAGCATGGGCGTTTGGGGAAGAAAATCCCACTCTGAGCTCAGATTTGAGGTGCAAACAAAAGAAATTATGTATGAATTGGGATGAAAAAGGGACTATGATGGCATTGGTTGGTGGAGGACGATGAGGAAGGTTGACCGATAACTTACACAGTCGTTTTCGGAAGTTTCTATCCTCTAAGAAATTACTATTCCTAAGATTAGAAATCTAAGAAGAAATGATAAATAGTGTACACTAGGGAATGTGCTTAACCTTATAGGTAGGGTTGAATGTAACATCTCTAAACCCACGTAATTAGACGTGGAATTAATAATTAAATATTATTATTTTATATCATCAAGAATTCATTTAGAAATTTAATTTGACCACTCGTGAAATTAAATGGTCTTTTGAAAACAAGAATAGGTAAACAAGTGAAGGAGGTTCGTAAAGCTTCTTGGCAGTTACAAAAACTACCTTAAAGTTACCCAATCAAGTATTAACATTCCAGCATCTTACTACGTTCTTTCAAGAAAAAACAACATCTCATGGAAACCCTGACTACCAAGAGTAAGTTTTGTTGGATAGTAGTCCGGTTACTGCCTTCTTGATTGGTATAAAAAAATAACCAAATTTCAATTGCAGGGTGACAAATATTGTGTCTGGTTAACATCTGAGTTTTATCAATTTAAGTTGAGGGCCCAAGAGCAAGCATACAGACATTGTGGTGACTAAAACTTTCAACATTGGGGAGTTTCAAAGAATTTTTTTCCTTGCGCATGAGATGGAGTTTCAGTTGGAAAAGGAAGGAAGTTCAACTTCAGTAATATGGGAGTGTTTTCCATCCCACTTCTCTCGAGATATCATGGTTGTGCATGTTTATGTGACATATGCATCTTCATGATGGCCATACCAATTATAAGAAAGAGGATGCAGACTCTGAGAGATGGACAAGTTCATTGGTAAGTCTCATTTGTTTTAGCATTGAATGGTATGGTTGACTATACTATTTTATATAAAACCATTTACTTATGAGACCTTTTTGTTTTCCTGCACAAAGATATAGTTAACACTAGTAACTCCCTTGGAAAGCTTTTTCATATTTCGTAAGTGTTGTATCTCATAAAGGTTGTAGAAAGACTGTGTTAGATTTTCGGAAAGTAACAAAGGTTGTGTTGTAGCCACTACAACAACACCCAAAATTTTGGGTATATGCAAAATTTTGGGCCCCCCTCTGCTCGCTTAGCCGTTAGGGTTCTGACCCAGCCAATAGTCAGTGACATACCCGTGACCTTTTCCCAGCCCCTCGTAAACCTTCTCATCATCATGACGAGATACTTTTGTCGCAGCCACGGCATGGTTGTGGGTGGTCATCATGCATACACTCGAATGGAAACTTTTCTGTGTATTAAGTATACCCATTAGAAGCCCTTTCACCATGGATCATTTAGCTTTCTGTTTGGGTACTTCACCAAGCTCATGTAAATTATTGAGGGGCATCATTCTCTAAAGGGTAACTGTGAACTAACTGATATTATAATGTTTCATGTAGGTAAACCCCACATATGATATACCCAACAATGTCATCACCACACCGAGGGAAAGAAACTGAAACTAAAACAACAAGGGCGCAGCTGCGAAACATGACACTCTTATACCCTGTCCGTATGGGGATGAGAACTAAGGCTACAGTTGAAGACCTTGTCAAGGCGGATGACAAGGGTAATAGTAGTTCCAGCTGAAATATGAAAAGTGGAAGATTTGTATCGCCTATAAGCAGGGAACAAAGAGTGCACTCGTTGGGGGAACTTTTCGGTCATGGTTAAGCCACATATTTTCGGGCGTATAGTTTCATCCCTAAAGAGAAAGGGTTACCTGATTCAAATGGTTATATATTATTTGAAGCAAGTGGTGGCCTGAATCAGCAACATCAACATGCAATGCGGTAGTTGTGGCAAGGCTTTTGAATGCAACCCCTGTCATTCCAAATTTCCATTTTCATAGCATTCGGCAGGGTCCTAGTAAGTTTAAGGACATATGTGACCGAAGATCACTCTATCGATTTGCTTAGAAATGATGTGAGGACTGTTATAAAGGTACCCGAAGGCATGATGGAAAGTTAGACAATAACATGAGCAATATTTTCAACTTCAGGATTAAAGCTTGGTCTCCTGTCAGTTAATATGAAGAAAAATTTCTCCCTAAAACTGCTTGAGGCTGATGTGATATGGATTTATCCATTTGCCAGTCGATTGTGACAACAAGTTCCACCCCCCAATTCAGCACCCCATATGTTTGGCTAATTATGGAGTGTTACGATTTGTTGATCCCATTTATAAACTTGCAGGGAAGTTAGTAGAACGCATGATTAAGCACAACTACACCATTGGTGAAAAATATATTGTGGTTCATCTTTGTTTGGAAGAGGACATCGTAGTTTTTCTTGCTACATATTTTTGGTGATGCTGATTACAGCTCTCTTATTAGCACTAGTTATGATCGTTGTTTGGAAAGTTCCTTTACCAGTTGTGCTTATGTTCTTCACTAGTGTCCTTATTATGGAAGGTATATATGTCTCTTCTGTGCTCGTTAAAGTTCCACATGGAGGGTGGCTTCCTTTTGCGGTTTCCATTGTACTTGTTGTTATAATGATTCGTTGGAATCATGGAGGACTGAAGAAAATTCAGTATCAAGTGGCCCACAACATAGAATTTGGTAGCGTGGGTACTTTTCTCTCTCACAAGGGAATTCGGCGGGTGCTAGGATTGTGTTTCTTCTATACCCATATCATCCATGGTGCTCCTCCTATTGTTGGCCATTATGTGAAAAATGTAGGTTCCTTGCACGAGGTAATTGTATTAATGACTATCAAGTATGTCCCTTTTGAAACTATATTACCACATGAACGGTTTCTTGTAGAAGGATTGGGGTATACAAGAGTTTACGGGTGCATTGCTCAATATGGATACAGTGTTTCCTTCAGTATTGGGGGTGATAAATTTGTGCATCAAGTTATTCATAGCCTTCACATGTATATCAAGTTCAGTGCAGTTGACGAAACAGTAAACAGGTATCAACCTCTCAAATTTTCCTTCAAAAGACTTAATATAATATTTTCATCGGTTCAAGAGAATATAAGTGCTGCTCTAAGATAAGTCTCCACATCTCATACATCAAAAGCATTTCAATATATAACTCCAATGCATCGAAATTACAGATTGAACTCATATACTTTCATCTGCTGAATTTCGGGCCCCCCTCGCTACCCACTCATCCCATTAAATCACATGTATTGCCATCAGTCGAAATTTGCATAAGTGTTCGCCTATCCCCCATATTGTACATAAAAACTCACCCTCTCCGTTAACTTGAGGTATGTAATTTGGTGGTCCTCCACACATGTTAAAACACCTACGCAATAATAGCCATGGAACAGAGATTAAAGCCTTGCTCTCTCATTTTTCACTTTGGCACATCATAACCTACTGTCTCTCCACCAGGTTTGAAAGAATATTTTCAATCATGCACATGGACATGAGCATTATGTTGCCAAGCTAAGGTTGCATTATATGAGAAGAGTAACCTTCAAAGGCTGAACATGGAATTTGGTATGCTTTTTCGAGTCATGATGGATTGATAATGGTCACTTTCTAAGCTTGAGGCTACATAGGTTGAGCTTAATTTAATAAGGCCCTGCCAAAACATGCGACTAAAAGTATGTTACTAAATTATTAGTACTCACCGATATAAACGACCAATGATGTTGACACCTCATAGTCATATACTGAATTACGACACCGATACAAAACGACCAATAACATTGACACCGCATAGTAATATATCAAAATACAAAATATTGTGTGTTGTGGCTCACATCTGCGGAAGATAGCATGCAAGATCAGACAAGAAATGACAACGAAAACTATTGGGGCTCGACTTCGCAGCATGGCACATTCATCCCATGTACATGAGCAAATAACAAATGCATGAAAATTGAGGAAAGTTCGGCAGTTAAGCCACATATTTCCCGTTTGTATTGCCTCATGCCTGAGGAGCTGCTGGCAGAAGGAAATTGCTCAGTCGATCTCAGACTGAAATCTGTGAGGCAACCAATGGAGAACCATGTATAGATCAATTCTCGCTATCACTCGGTGATTGGGGAAAGCCATGCACACACTGGTTATTGCAGGGGATGGAAAAATTATGCACAGACATTCTCTGCGGGTGCAAATATTAGTGTTCACAGAGGGGGTATACCCATAATATTACCACCGCGGGATTTTTTGATATAATTCAATTTCACCAACGGACCATTAGCAAGCTCACTCCCACCATAGGCTCAGCATGCCAAACGTAGCATGAGTACCTATTATCGCAATATTTTCTTAGCGATGCAGATTCCTTTGTTATGAACTGATGCCGTGGATGGAATATGCGATGCAAAAATCATGGTTACTGACAAGATGTTGACGCCATTGTAAGGTGCACTGCTGCATGTTTGATTCCCAAGGTATATCATAAGTTTCAAATGGATATGTCATGGTTGGTGTACAACCTTCTTCTTGAATGACGTGTTCTGTCCTACATCTTTTTCGAGCAACATTTAGGGCAAAATTTTCACCCTCTGCATCAATATATAAATTTTGTATTTAAAAAAAACATGTAAACAATTTTTTACAAATTGAATGAAAATAATATTCAGATTCATGGCCACCTCTATATGGTTAGCTAGCATCTTACCCACCTTGAGACTATTGAGAACCAAAAGGACCACCGATTGGTTGAGAACCAACACGACCATCCATTGATTGGCATCTGGGGGAATGCATATCACCACCTTCATGAAATTATCCACCACCTATTGATGGCCCTCTAAGGGAACATGTACCACCACCAACCTCACGAGACAAGAGGGAAGCTTCATAAAAAAATATGAATTTATAATCAATTCAAAAATACATTCATACATATAAATACATGTACATATTTATTGATTAAATTGTGTGAACCATACAAAAATTGTGTGAACCATAGCCACATGAACCATGGCCATGCTCCATTAATGGAGTAGACACCCTTTTCCTCCTACCTCCTAAAAAATAAAAAATGAAACTTATTAATAACTAATTTAACTCACAAAATTGATAAAAAATCAATTCCATATGTACACACATGTATGTATGGAGATCAAACTATATTTAAATACCATGAACATCGCTCGATCCATGATCCCCATCTCTCGTAGAGTTATGGGAATCTATTTATCTTCTCCTTTCATCCTCCATGATATATATGGATATATCTAAATCGGATATTTACAGTTATTTTTAAATTACTATTTAAAATAAATTCAAAAGAAATTTCAAAAAATTAATGTAATTTAGTGTACACAAATTATGTAAAACACAAATTTCCAAGCCTTTCCTCCTGCATGATATATATGGATATATCTATAGTGGAAATTTACAATTATTTTTAAATTACTATTTAAAATAAATTCAGAAGAAAATTCAAAAAATTAATGTAATTTAGTGTACACAAATTATGTAAAACACAACTTTCAAAGCACTAATTGATGTTGAAACTCAATTTAAGAATTTTTTTTATAAAAATGTTAAGTTCACCAAGTTGTGCTTTACATGGTGGGAGCACACTTGGTATATATAATTGAAAAAAACACATGGTCATTAAAAAAGACACGTGAAACTCCATTTAAACAAAAATTTGTTGAATTTCTCACATTTTAATTTTGTTAAAATGTAAATTTCACCAAGTTGTGCTTTACATGGTGGGAGCACACTTGGTATATAATTGAAAAAAACAAATGGTCATTAAAAACGATGCATTTATAAGTAAAAAACACACACATATCAAAGATATGTTACAATTTCCATCAATAAATTTTTAAGGAGAGCATCCCAACACTAATTCATATTTGAGAGATGAATCTTGAATTTTTGAAGAAGAGTGTCTCAACACTAATTCATCTTTGAGAGATGAATCTTGAATTTGCATTGCCCCGTATAATACTAATTCATATATTAATTCATCTTTGGTGGATGAATATTGAATTGGCATTGCCCCACATAATAAATCACCAGACATATTATTAACATTTGCACAATGTATTATACTAAAAAAATGAAGCTTTCCATGCAGTTGTTTTAGCCTCTCCTTCTTAACTTGGTACATGTATTTCATCTGGTTGCACAAAAGCTCACATTAGTGAAAACTAGAATTCCATTTGATCCATACTCCCTAGCTATTCCCAAGCCTTCTATCAATGCAATATAATATGCTTCATTGTTTTTTTTTCTTCCTGGTATATTCATTTTCCTTTGGAGGACCTTGCTAGTCACAATATTGCAAAGCACATATGTAATCACTTCTTTTCATGGATTGGGATAGCAAGAAACATCTATGCATAATGTCCATTTTTCAACCATATTTAGTGGGTTTTTTTTATCCCTGAAAAAAACAAATTCAATAAAATATATTAAATTAACATTTGTTGCAAATGCATGGGAGAAATGACATGTGCATAGTTTGCCTTAAATTTTTCCTTAACTTTTATGGGAGAAATCACATCTGTAAATGACATGGCTTAAAGATTTATTTGTCTAGAGTTTAAGGGAGAAATGACATGTGCATGTTTCCAAAAATACTAGCAAATTATACCTTTAAGTTTATCAGAAAAATGACATGTACATGGTTATCCTTAAAGTTTTCCTTGAGTTTATGGGAGAAATGTCATGTATGTACATGGTTATCCTTAAATTTTTCCTTAAAATTTATGGGAGAAATGAAATATAAATGACATGTACATGGTTATCCTTAAATCTTGCCTTGAGTTTATGGAAGAAATGGGAGAAATGACATGTATGTACATGGTTATCCTTAAAGTTTGCCTTAACGTTTATGGGAGAAATGACATAGAAATTACATGTACATGGTTATCCTTATAGTTTCCTTGAGTTTATGGGAGAAATGGGAGAAATGACATGAATGCACATGGTTATCCTTAAGGTTTTCCTTAAATTTTATGGGAGAAATGACATAGAAATGACAGGTTCATGGTTCCAAAAAACTAGAAAATGCCTAAAATTTTATGGGAGAAATGACATTTACAGAAATGGATATTACGATGAAGAACTTCAATTTAGGTCTGTTCCAGAGACTGACTGTAGGGGTAGTTACTGGATATATCACCTTTCAGAAAGGATAAGATCTAAAGGCTACCTGGCCCTTTACAGACTCTACCTATAGAACTTGTGGAAGTTAACACTCAACAAACAAACTAAAATCCTATTGAAGTTCAGCCACTTTAGGTTCAAGGTTTTTAGGCCTTAAATTTTGCCTTGAATTAATGGGAGAAAGCCTTGAGTTTGGGGGATCCTATGGAAGTTCAGTCACTTTAGGTTCGATTTTTAGGCCTTAAAGTTTGCCTTGAATTAATGGGATAAATCCTTGAGTTTTGGGGATAAATCACATGTGCATGTTTTTCATTAAATTTTTCCTTAAATTTCATGGGACAAATCACATCTAGGAATGACATGCCTTAAAGTTTTCCTTGCCTAGAGTAAATTTTTACTTGCCTAGAGTTTAAGAGAGAAATGACATGTACACGGTTTGCCTTAAAGTTTGCCTTGAGTTTGTGGGATAAATGGCATGTGCATTCTTTTCCTTAAATTTTTTGGGAGAAATCACATCTACAAATGACATGCCATAAAATTTTCCTTGCCTAAATTTTAAGAGAGAAATGACATGTACATGGTTTGCCTTAAAGTTTTCCCTATAGTTTAAGGGAGAAATAACATTGCCTTATAGTTTATGGGAGCAATGACATAGAAATGACAGAGAAATGACATAGAAATGACACAAGCTTTAAAGTTTTCCTTGCCTAGATTTTAAGAGAGAAATGACGTACATGGTTTTCCTTAAAGTTTTCCTTATATTTTATGGGATAAATGACATTTCCTTATAGTTTATGGGAGAAATGACATATAGAAATGACAAAGAAATGAAATTTAGAAGTGCCACATGTTTTTCCTTGCATTTTTCCTTAAAGTGCATGAGAGAAATTTAATTTACATGGTTTGCAAAATTATTTTATGCACTTACTAAATTTTATGGGAGAAATGGGAGAAATGACATGTATGTACATGGTTTGCCTTAAATTTTATGCGAGAAATGACATAGAAATGACATGTACATGGCTCCAAAAACATTATTAAGTGACACCTTAAGGTTTATGGGAAAAATGGCATGTACAAAAATGGATATTACAATGGAGAACTTCTATTTAGATATGTTCTAAACTCTGGCATGCCTTAAAGTTTGCCTAAAAGTTCATGGGATAAATGACACATGTATGGGAGAAATGAAACATGTACATGGTTTGCCTTAAAGTTTGCCTTAAACTGTGTGGGAGAACTGAAATGTACATGATTTGCAAAATTATTTTATGCACTTACTAAAATTTATGGGATAAATGGGAGAAATGAAATGTATGTACATATTTTGTCTTAAAGTTTGCCTTAAATTTTATGGGAAATATGACACAGAAATGACATGTACATGGTTCCAAAAACACTAGAAAATACCTTAAATTTTATGGGAGAAATGGCATTTACAGAAATGGATATTACAATGAAGAACTTCTATTTAGATATGTTCCAAAGATTGACTTTAGGTGCATCTACTGGATATGTCACCTTTGAGAAAATATGAGATTTAGAGGCTACCTGGCCTTTTACAGAATCTGCATTTAGAACTTGTAGAATTTAACATTCAATAGACATACTAAAATCCTATGGAAGTTCAACCACTTTAGGTTCAGTTTTTAGGCTTAAAGTTTGCCTTGAATTAATGGGAGAAAGCCTTGAGTTTGTGGGAGAAATGACATATGCATGGTTTTCCTTAAAGTTTTCCTTAAAGTTTATGGGAGAAATCACATCTAGAAATGGCATGCCTTAAAGTGCTCCTTGCATAGAGTTTAAGAGAGAAATGACATGTACATGGTTTTCCTTAAAGTTTTCCTTATAGTATATGGGATAAATACCATTTCCTTATAGTTTATGGGAGAAATGACAAAGAAATGATATATAAATGACACATGCATTAAATTTTGCCTAAACGTTTATGGGAGAAATGACACATGTACACAGTTTTCCTTAAAGTGGTAGTGGTTTAAACTTACTTAAACAACCAGTGGTAGTGGTTGATTGAGTTATGTCAAAATTCACACCTTGATGATTTTATGGGAGAAATTACATGTACATGGTTTGAAAAATTAATTTATGCACTTACTAACAAAACTAGTGGTAGTGGTTGATGAAGTTATGTCAAAAGTCACACCTTGATGAGTTTGTGGGAGAAATGACATGTACATGGTTTGCAAATTTATTTTAAGCACTTACTAAAACAACTAGTGGTAGTGGTTGATGAAGTTATGTCAAAAGTCACACCTTGATGAGTTTGTGGGAGAAATGACATGTACATTGTTTTCCTTGAATTTTATGAGAGAAATCACATCTAGAAACTTTTACTTTGACATATATAAATAGGCTAAGAACATTAAAAATAATTTTCAACTTGCATTAGTTATGTCCTTAAAAAGAAGTATGATTTAGCACCTAACATATTGTTTAATAATTTATAATAATGTCATTTTTGGCTTGTACTATCATTCATCCTTGATATGTACAAGAATTTTACAACTTGAATATCAACCTATACTATCGTCATATTACTATCTGATAATATAGATTATTAATATTCATTACATCATAAAACGCTCCATTTTTAACATTTTACATGATTAGAAGCATCATGGAAGGTGTAAATTTAGGTACATTAATAAAATGCATTGGGTTGATTTTAATATTATAAGAAAATTTTAGATATTACAACAGGAATCACAAACTAGAGACCAGTGATAAAGCTACAATTACGAAAGAAGGTACTCAAGGTACAACATGAGATATAAAGTCACAATTGATTTCCTTTATTCTTAACACGAAAGACAATGCTAAGAAACATTTCCTTGGCAAAAATTGGAGGGTGGACTATTTCAGAATTTGCGGTATATTTTGAAGGTCTAATCTATGCTAAACATTTGTGGAAAATGCATGCATCTAACAACAATCAAATAGAATTTTTTGGGTAGGTAAGTTTGTTGGGCTAATATATCTCTAAAAAGCAAATTTTATAGCAAGGTACTAGAGCTAGATCTATATCTTGGACCAATATTGTAAAGGAAAATTTAGAAGAAATGCACGACATGCATGATGAATTATTGGAATTTCTGATCTTCTTAATCCATCGTGAGCTGATTGATTTGCTCATATGTATAATAAGCTCTACTAGTCCATAAAATCAGCTTGAAATGCAATAGCAAATCTGGGGAAGATTGAGAAATGCCTAATGATTATTATGTTTCCTAGTATCGGCATTTGAGCATACTAGTTGTTGTTTATATATTAATGTTGGTCTTTGTTTCTCACTACATTTTAGTTTTGTTTCATATAACATAGAGATTCAATACATAAAGTTTGATGTATCTCCACATTCATTTGTGGTATTTATAGTAAATTTTTAAGCATAAGCAACTGCTATTAGTATTTGAACGAGGTAATTGTAACACAAAACTAGTTAAATAAATAGAAACATTGAGAACAAGAATTTGAGAAAATCCCCTGAATTATGGTGCTTGGCCATCTAAAAAATAAAAATTAATGCCTACATGCAAAAAAAATCCCTTAAATTGTTAAGAGTACTGATGTATTTTGTTTAATAGTTGAAATACAATGACTGTGGAACCATTGGTCTAAAATTGGAATGTAACTAATTTGGTCAGGAGAGAATGAAATGATGGCACGAGAAGTGCTTCTTGCTAAAGATCATTGTTGTGTATTTCTTAATCCTTGCAAAAAGAATTGAAATTGTTTCCAATGATGAAGTGACTTAAAAAGGTATTAACAAAAACCAAAATATTGTAAGTATGAAGGAATGTGATGATTATCAAAGCAAATTGATAATTCTATAGCTTGGACCAATGCCATGGTGATTCTAATGAAAGTAAAGAGGATATTGAGAATCATGTCATTTGGACACAAGATTAAGAGGACTTATCATCAAGCACTAAATGTTGCATAAATAAGATAGCATATTCTTGATTTTGTTGAAGCTAAAGATCTACATGATAATGTTGCAGGTATTCCTAATTTCCTATATGATTTGATAAAAATGTTTTTATTTTTTATATTTCTTAATATCCTTGGACATGATGGGTAATTTACAGCAATGTCAGAAGTTGGGGGAACAAAACTAACTATGAATGTACCATGTGGCTTATTCTACGGAGGATTACAAAGCTACTGTATGTTTCTTGGAGAAAACTTGAAGATCAGATACATCTAGAGACTGCATGACATCATACCGATTAATTTCACTTCTTGTTTTCTTTTACCACATTAATCTCCAAACAAAGGGAAAATGCCATAATGATCATAAATAACTAGAATCACTAAAATAGATGTTGTCAAGAATTGATGAATATTTTGAGCTGATAATCATCACAATTCCAATGATTAAGCATGGCATATATAGTAAATTTGTAAGCATAAATAAGATTAAGAGGACTTATAATCAAGTATTGAATGTTCCATAAATAAGATAACATATTCTTGATTCCGTTGAAGCCGGAGATCTACAAGATAATGTTTCAAGTATTCCTAATTTCCTATATGATTTGATAAAAGGGTTTTTATTTCTGTAACTTCCTAGCTTGATTGAGAGGCATAGAAAAGACTTCCTGGATTGTTAAAAGACTCTGTAAATATTCTAAAAAAAATAGACAGGAGCCCATAGCCAAAACTTATGTAGCATGGTAACTTTTCCCATGGCCACATTAAATGGATGTTGTACCAAATTTGCAGTAAATATACCCAAGTACAAACCAGCTATCATGTTGAGTGAAATTCGTATTACATTTTCCAGTTTCTAAATCACAAGTGGGATAAGGGAGACGATGATCATGACTAATGATAGCAGCAGGCTCAACAATGTTGAGATTGTGAAAATGATTGCAGAGGCCGAGAAACTCAAAATTGAAGCTCAATTGTGGAAGGAAATAGTGGAATAGAGGAATGAACTAGATCAATATATATACGATATGAGGAAAATATTGAATACGGAAAAACTAAGAGGAAAGATGGAGAAGAAGATGTTGAAAATATCGAAGCAGGTCTCGATGAGGCAGGTGAATGGCTCAGTGAAAATGAGAATGCACAAAAACATGAATTAGTAAATAAAATGGAGCATGTTAAAAGACTCTGTAATTATTTTAAAAAAAATAGACAGGAGTCCACAGCTAGAACTTATGTAGCATGGTAACTTTTCCCATGCCCACATTCAATGGATGTTATACCAAATTTGCAGTAAAGTTGCGAAGTACAAACCAGCTGTCAAGTTGAGTGAAATTCGTACTACATTTTCCAGTTGCTAAATCACAAGTGGGGTAAGGGAGACAATGATAATGACTAATGACAAAAGTAGGCTTAGCGATGTTGAGATTGCGAAACTGATTGCAGAGGGTGAGAAACTCAAAATTGAATATTAGTTGTGGAAGTAAACAATGGAATCGAGGAATGCATTGGATCAGTATATATACGATATGAGGAAAATATTGAATAGGGAAAAAATAAGAGGAAATATGCTGAAAATATCGAAGCAGGTCTCAATGAGGCAAGTCAATGGCTCAGTGAAAATGAGAATGCATAGAAAGATGAATTTTAAAGAAAATGGAGCATGTTAAAAGCCTCTGTAAATAGTTTAAAAAAAAATAGACATGAGCCCACAACTAGAACTTATGTGCCATGGTAACTTTACCCATGCCCACATTCAATGGATGTAATACCAAATTTGCAGTAAAGATGCCCAAGTACAAATCAGCTGTCAAGTTGAGAGAAATTTGTATTACATTTCCAAGTTGCTAAATCATTTCGATAGGTAGGTATAGAAATAGTTATAGGTGTATCTATTTTGGAGGGAGGTTTTTAAAATTTTGATTTAATTATTAATAAGGTTTTATAGCTACTGTATTTTATGATGATAATTTCTAATTAAATAAACAGAATTGAAACTTCTAGTAGGTATGTCTCTATCTGTTTTAGATTAGAGCATTTTGCTAGTCATTGTTTGCGAGTTTTTTTTTTATGCCTAAGCCTAAAGCCATTGTTTGGATTTTCATTGACCTAGAAATTCAAAGATGAGGCCAAAACGAGAAGACGAGGTAGGAGATTGCCGAAGATGTCGAGGCCGCAACGAGAAGAGAAGCAGGAGATCACCGAAGACGTCGCGGAGGACGTGGATTACAAATTACATGCAAACAAAAAACACAGCAATAAAATTAAAACAACAGAACAATAGAACAATAATAAAAAAAATTCACAAAACAAATGAATAGTAGAACACCAACAAATTTCTCACCTCCTCGCCCCTGCGCAACACCAAGACCCTATAACAGAAAACAACAAACACAACATACAACAAACATAGCAAAAAAATGACATACTTGCGACAACAATAATAAGCCTGGAACCTCTTCATGTTTGTGGGTTGGTATATTTATAAACAAAGGTTCAATCAAATTATTTTAAAATTTCGTCTGAACTTTGGTTGCTAGTGTTCCCATCTCTGACCAACAATCTCTTTGCCCACGTTGTCAATACGCCATCAATGTAAATGGCAGAATTAGTTTGACCAAACTAATTTCAAAAATTAGGCCAAACTCTAAAACAATTCGGTCGAAATTTTATAAATGTTCGACCAAAATGTTTGGAAAATGACTTTTCCACCCTCGATTCTCACAAAAGTGTAACCCACCTTCGCGGTTTTACCCAATAAGGGATCTTTTCCTCTTGTACTGATGGGTAAATATGCTTGTTATTATGTGGCTTATATGGTTATTATATGTCTGTCATTTAGGTTGTTTATATCTTGGGTAGTAATATGTTCCATGTCAGTAATGATGAATGTCTCTCATCATGTTTTGATTTACAAATGAATAAACAATGTATCTATGACCAAATAGATGATAATGTAGTTAATATGACAAGGAAACAATGCCTCTTAGCGATTCTCAGATAATTATCAGATCCCTATCCTTAAATATGTTGTTTAAACTTGTATATTACATATTTGTGACATGTTTGACAAAACAACTGTCTTGGCTAGTAGGGGTCCACTCAAGTCATTTTTCAATTTTTTACATTTATATTGTTACTATGCTCCTATCTTTTAGTTTTGAAAGTGTCATGGAGTTTTGGGAAGTGGCCTAGGCTCTGGACATGAAAAAGTGGCACAGAAATCAGGGTCATAAGCTCAGAACTATTGGGAAAAGTCCTTAGTCGCATGCCTACCCTTGTTGTGCATGTGACTCGAGGGTCCTAGTTGCACTCTCTCCCATACGAGGGGGATGACTGGGGGATTGATGCATGCAAAGGACAATTTGATTTAGTGGCTAGCCTCCTCGGTGTCTTGTAGTAGGTACAAAATGTATGTGTAGTTTTTTGGTTTTAGGTCCATAGTGACCTGGGGTGTTGAATCATATCATACTAATCTCTCGTCACATGTTTACCCTGGTTAGTCAGTTACTTGGGTAGATATGGGAGGAGGGTGTTACACTCAACGCCATGGGTACCATTGTTTCTTAAGGGGGGAGGATTGATCTAGGTAGATATTAGTGACCACTCACCTATTCGACTCGGACCCCCACCATTATTTTTTTTATTTTCTTGAATTGTAGCATAGTGTACTATTTTTGGAAGTTTTCTCAGGCCGTGAATCTTCAAAGCTGTTTTGAGGCCCTAAAAGTTGTTTTCTTGGAAAACGGGTGAATGTAAATCTTTTAATTTGTAGTCAAAATTTGTATTCCTCAGATAGATATTTCTAATGAGGTATCATGTGCATAAAACAAAGATCGTATGCCAAAGTTAAGACCTCGGGAAATTGATCTACTAATTTACCCCATTGTGGCCCACAGTTTGTCGTTTCATCTCATAGGGTTAGGTTTTTGGATGTTTAAGGTTTTCCATTGTCTCTCAATAATAAATAGGCATTCGAGATTCATTTTAACACAGTTCAGAAGGCATGTATCTAACACATATCTTCTCAGAGATAAACTACCATTTCATGAGCTGGTTTATTTCCATTTTGCATTTAAACTATTTCTAGTATTTTGTTATTAATGAATTGAAGTCCTATTTTTGTTTTATCTTTGTGTTCTTGTTTATATATTTCTTCTGTTTATATCTGTGTTTCATTTCTTTCCATCAAAAATCTGGCTCAAGAATGTGTTCCATTCTATTGGAGTGCATTTTGTTCCATAGATGAGAAAATTAGCTTAGATTCAAGAGAGAGAGAGAGAGAGAGAGAGAGAGAGAGAGAGTTTTTTTATTGAAACAACCTATGGGCCATAGGTCTCACTCCTTTATACTTGCATCGGTTTCCATATAGATAAAAAGAGAGTGGAGCAACCTCGCCTTTCATTTGTGTTTTCTACTATAAAGGTTTCCAAGATAATATCTTGTGTTTATTTTCATTTGTGAGTTTTATTTTTCTATTCTTTATTTACCATTTTTTTATCTATTGCATGCATAAGCATAACACAATAATTAATTGATGGACAAATCTAAAGAAAAATGAACCCTAATAGTGTAGTTTTCAGATTTTCAAATATATCCTAGTATATATGTTATGATGAACTATCAAATGGAATATCCATGAGAATTTATCATTCATCAAATGATCATTACAATAATTCTATATGTGGCTTAGATTCTCTCCATGAAACTATCAAATTGTAGATTGGACCAAGCATCTTGTCTCATTGTGACCACATTACTAGGTCAATACATTTCTTAGAACCACTCACATGGAGTTTCATTGCATTTCTTGAGTTAATTTTTGGTTGCGTTTACATGCAATTTTGTCTTAGATAAAACTATATCATCACATGATAAGGACACAAAAACCTAGTCTTCCTATATCACTCATTGTGAACACAGTCTCCAACAATCTAAGTGATAGGATGAACATTGCAAATCACTTTCAAAGGGCCATTCCTTGAAATAAGGGTGATAGATATAGTAGCATAATGTGAGAATGGTGTGATCATTCCACACATCAAGCATACATCTTATTTAGATAATCCAACATGAAGGTGTTACAATAATTTAATTAGTTTCCAAATAGTTGGTTGGCCACATCCAAATCTTTCATTACGTGTAACTATGGCATAAAACCCTATCTCACATTAAACCAAGCCCTACATGATGTATTTCATATCAAAAGTATGTCTTTGGATGTTTTCACATTACATCACCACCATGGGTCGAGACTATCTTCACCAACACTATTCATTGTTCATTTACCATTGGTATGTCATCAAAATTATGTTAAATATCATTGGTATAATATTCTTGGAGGTGAAGTGTCCATGATGTTTCCCATGCAACATAGGATAATGAATGATGGTTTTTTAGCAAACTAAGAATTCCATAACAATGTTGTTTGATTGATGCCACTATGTGATAAAAAACCCAACTGTTAATTCACTTGTTCCTTTTTCATTTTCATTATAGAAATAAGTTTGCATGTCAAAACTATAGAGCCTCTCGGTGGATTTGGTTAATACTTTCCAATTTCATCGATATAAGGTACTATGGACAAAATATTCCTAGCTATGAACTTCCCCTAATACTCTAGTGGCTATAATCATTTCCTCATTAAAGGCATCAATATTATCTTGAATCACCTATAGAGATAGTTATTGGTTAACCTTTCACATCTAAATCAAATCATCAATGGTTTCTTTAGGGTCATTTGTGTCTTGACTTATCTATAGAGATATTCATTGTTTAACCTTGCTCATCTCGAGTCCAATCATCAATGGTTTCTTTAGGTTCATTTTTTATGTAGGTTTGATTATTAGTTAAAAATCATTAGCAAGCATTCTTGCCCCTTGTGACATCCTTTGAGGGGTGGGTGTGTCTTCATTTTCTTTCTTATAGTAGACCATGGTAGGGATCTACCCCTTAGGCTAGGACCTTTTCTATTAACCTAGAAGTGAAGGGATAAAACCAACAATGTGTTTATAGGTGGTTTTCCCAAAAAGATATCTAAAATTTAAGTAGCAACAAACTTAAACTTATTATTTCTATAACTCCTAAAAAAACACAAATAAAAGTTGTAGCAAAAAATAAATAAAATGAGAATGAAAACTCAACTCTAAAACAATAAAATCTCCCTTATAAAAATTAAAATATAATATTTCCAAACCTAACAATTATCTAATATAAATTTATTTTGATTGAAATTTAAAAAAATTACAGCCACCGCCACTAAAATCTATAAAATCTCCCTTATAAAAATTAAAATATAATATTTCCAAACCTAACAATTATCTAATACAAATTTATCTTGATTGAAATTTAAAAAAATTATGACCACCGCCACTAAAATAACTCTCAGCATAAAAACTCTTTTGAAAAATCATATCACCATAAATAAAGCTCATCATATCACCATAACTAAATGTCAATATGAACCCAAAAGCTATCTAAAATTTAAGTAACAACATATTTAAACTCATTATCTCTATATCTCCTAACAAACACAAATAAAATTTGCTAACACAAAGAAGAAAAAAAACAAATACAAAAACTAAACTCTAAAACTATAAAACCTCCCTTCTAAAAATTAAATTATAATATTTAGAAAACCTAACGATTATGTAAATAAATTACACCCCAACACTAAAATAATTCTCCAAGAAAAACTCTTTTGAAAAATCATATCACCCTAAATAAATGTCAATGTGCCCACCCCATCCCATATACTCGTTAGTGGAATATCGGTGAGACTATTATAAATCTCTTCTAAATATCTAAGCCAAAGTCGCTCGTGTACAACTTATTTTATTTGGACTGACTTCAGAAGTTATTATTATTTGGATATGTGGTTAGTAGAATATGGGTGGTACTACTGTAAATTTAGTTCAAACATCAAAACTGTAGAGACTGGGATTGGTAATGGTACTTGATTTCATAGTACTTATATATTTCTATTATGGGTGACACCCTTTGTGTATCTAAATAATTTGAAGTTAGATTCCCAAACATATTTCACTAGCCACATGAAGACAAGCTTGACCGTGATTACGTGGGTGGAGTACGCCTACCACATGGTGGCCGCATGCAACTGCCAGGAGGTCATGGTGGATGGGACAGCCGGCACCCACCATCATAAATGAATCACACATACCAGAGGCTCCAGCTGGATTGGCCAGCCAGGATGTCAGTCAGGTTTTGGAAAAAGGGTCGTCAGTGCGGGGTTAACGCAGGTAAGGGTGTTTGCCATTTCATTGTTTGTTGTTTCGCTCTGAATTTGACTCTCGAGGTTGACAGTGCATGTAGCGGTTCTGGCCGGAAGAGCTTCAAGGTGATGGATCAAGTTCAATAGTGGTATGTTTCTTCGCTCTTTAACCTTCAACTCTGGACTCTGTTCTACTTTCATCTGTGGATTTTTAACATGGTTTTCTTAGAAGATTTGTGGGAATGGCAGTATGGTCATTTCTCGTATGAATTCATGCAACAGATTCAGGAATTTGGTTGCAGCATCTATTTTCATCAACAAGATTTTTCTCTGTCTTGCATTTTTATTCATGCTAGCCTATTTACATCTCTGTTCTTGTCCTTTGACCTTGGTATCTATCGAATTATGGGTTTTGTTTTATCTCCTTTGGTGGGCTTGTCACATCATAGTATTTGGCTTGTTAGTCAGTGTTATGCTTTAATTTGTGTGTTTGGAGTTAGAGGCATTGCTGCTCTGTGCCTGGCTTACTTTTGGGGCTTGTCGGGCATTTGCATGCAAACTATTAGAGATTGCCTTGATTCGTTTACTCTAAATTTCCCTATTGATTTTCAAGAATGTTGTACCTTGGTTTGGGTCTTGGGATTTAGAAGTAATGGCCCCTTTGTTAATTTTCTCCATTTACAGTATCTGAATCAAGCAATTTCTTTTCACCTTGCTTTCTTTTGGGGTCTGTTGGGAACCTGCATGCAAATTATGATGGGTTGCACTGGTTCATTTTTACCGTCCTAATTCTGTAATTGGGATTTTGAAATGGCTTTCTACCCCTCAAGATTACTATTTTCATTATGATTTCTGGGTCTTTGATAGGGTTTCTAGACAGCGGGTTTCTCTTCAGCCTTTTCTGGACCTATTCAGATGTTGTCGTGTTCACTCTGCTTGTTTACCTCTTATCTTCTTCTTGGTCACTGACCTGGGAATGGAGCTTTTCTTTGTGCTCTGCCTTATATGCGCTCTACAAAGCTGACTCGTATTGTTGTATGGTTGAAAGTTTTAACAGATTTTTCAGGTTTCTCCAAAATGGTTAAACGAGGAAGAAAGCCTTCTGGAGGAAAAGTCAAGCAACCCTCTCTTGAAACGCACCAGAAAAGAGGAAGGAAATCGGTTCAGCAACACCTTGAGCCACTCGTTCAAACTTTTATGACAGATATCCCTAATTCAGTTCGTGGCCGCATTTACGGATGGGAAACTGAGATTCTTGATAACATAGATTTGGAAGATGACATGGCTTTGGAGGATATGCAGACTGTTATTCCAGACCCTGGGCAGACTCGGGGACGAACTTCTCTGTTTCAGCAATCTGTACGAACTTATTGGTTAATTAAATGCTTGTTAGCCAAGGCTGTTATGTCTATAGCTAAAAAAAATTTGGAATCAACCCTGGCTGATATCAATAGGAATATTCAGAAAATTAATTTATGTCAGCTGTATCAATATGCGAGGCTTGGAAGATTGGAGAAAGAAATTAAAGCAATGCAACAAGTTTCAGTTGAATTACCAGGAGCTTCAGCCAAAGATCCAGCACTTGTTGAATCTGAGGAGGATTAAGACTTTATTTTCTTATGTTGCACTTTTGTTTTAAATGGCTAATCCTTTTAATCCTTTTTGTATATGATATTGTCTCTAGACTTGGATATCCAGTATCGACACATATGGTATAGGTTGTTAAGACTTTTTATGTTCTTGCTGACTTATTTTGAACTTCGATGGCCAAAATACCTGGTTTCCTGCGGGTAGGTTGAGGTTGGTCTAGTTTTGTATCTTTTGCTCAATTTTATTAATAGAAAATAGAAGGTACCACCTAAGCTTACAAAAAAAAAATTATTTCACTAGCCACAATTACACTTGAAAATAATAATATAAATAAAAATAGCAATTTCTTCCCAAATTTTATCAAAATTCCATATATATAATTACATGTTCCTCTAAAATTACAGATTTTTGTATGGTAAAATTCGATTTAGTTAACATTTCGAAAGCATCTGTTCATTATGCTCCACGAATGCATCCTCCATGCTGTACACACTGGATTGAAATGCTATCTAGACAGTGGGTTGCTCTTTAGCCTTTTCTGGACCTGTTCAGATGTTGTTGTGTTCACTCTGCTTGTTTACCTCTTATCTTCTTCTTGGTCATTGACCTGGGAATGGAGCTTTTCTTTGTGCTCTGCCTTATATGCGCTCTACGAGGCTGACTCGTATTGTTGTATGGCTAGAAGTTTTAACAGATTTTTCAGGTTTCTCCAAAATGGTTAAACGAGGAAGAAAGCCTTCTAGGGGAAAAGGCAAGCAACCCTCTCCTGAAACGCACCAGAAAAGAGGAAGGAAATCGGTTCAGCAACACCTTGAGCCACTGGTTCAAAATTTTATGACAGATATCCCTAATTCAGTTCGTGGCCGTATTTATGGATGGGAAACTGATATTCTTGATAACATAGATTTGGAAGATGACATGGCTTTGGAGGATATGCAGACTATTATTCCAGTCCCTGGGCAGACTCGAGAACGAACTTCTTTGTTTCAACAATATGTACGAACCTATTGGTTAATTAAATGCTTGTTAGCCAAGGTTGTTATGTCTATAGCTGAAACAAAGTTGGAATCAACCCTGGCTTATATCAATAGGAATATTCAGGATATTAATTTACGTCAGCTGCATCAATATGCGAGGCTTGGAAGATTGGAGAAAGAAGTTAAAGCAATGCAACAGGTTTCAGTTGAAGTACAAGGAGCTTCAGCGAAAGATCCAGCGCCTATTGAATCCGATGAGGATTAAGACTTTATTGTTCTTATGTTGCACTTTCGTTTTAAATGGCTAATCCTTTTAATCCTTTTTGTATATGATATTGTCTCTAGACTTGGATATCCAGTATCGACAGATATGATATACCACACTGGTTGGTTCGAAACGCGTCGACTTTATTCATGATAATGTGATTATTACCGAAAGATTTCTTTAGAAGATATGATATAGGTTGTTAAGACTTTTTATGTTCTGACTGACTTATTTTGAACTTAGATGGCCAAAATACCTGGTTTCCTATGAGCAGGTTGAGGTCTAGTTTCGTATCTTTAGCCCAATTTTATTAATAGAAAATAGAAGGTACCACCTAAGCTTATAAAAAAAAAAAATTTCGCCAACCACAATTACACTTGAAAATAATAATATAAATAAAAATAGCAATTTCTTTCCAAATTTTATCAAATTCCATATATATAATTACATGTTCCTCTAAAATTACGGATTTTTGTATGGTAAAATTCGATTTAGTTATCATTTCGAAAGCGTCTGTTCATTATGCTCCACGAATGCATCCTCCATGCTGTACACACTGGGTTGAAATGTTATCAAAATTCTCATTCATCTTTTCATTTTGAATAGAAACATGGTTGCACAAGTGAAGAAGATTGCACAGAACGGGCCGTACAAGGCGAAAAATAACCGCGTGATGATCATAAAAGTTGCACCCACATTGGCGTCGTAAGCTTTGGCCGGCCTGTAGAAGTAATCCGATCTCTCAGGTCTGGTGGGCCGATTATCCATGGACGCATTAACCCTTCTGTATTTTTTAGCTTTAGACTGATAATGGTTGTGTTCAGGATCGATGTGTCTGGTCTTCGCAGCCCTAGTAGAAGTCGTAGCCCAGAAGTCGGTTGGGTTCCCATGAGCTCTTAAAGGGCTAGTGGGCGCACTCAGAGCAATCGTCGAGGCAAGTGGGTTTTTTCGACTGCCGTGTTCCTGATCTGCAATCACTTTCTGACTAGGGTTAGGGTTTCTGAAAAGCGCTACCAAGAATGAAGCCCTGCTTTCAATAAATTTCACCCATATCGCGATCACACTCAAAACCCCAGATGCTGTTTTCTTGAGAAACCGAGACCATGGAATGACCAGGCTATGGCACCTCCCATCCAACACGAAAATCGAAGTACTCTGAGACTCGCCAACATTATCATTCCCTTCATTGTTTTTCCTCAATTCCCCACCAGTTTCGTTGTTATTATTCTCAGCAGGTACCACGATCGAATCGCGGGCAGCATCCCCGCCACTGTTTTTTCTCCTGATTTCCAATGGAATATCCATGAGAATATATGGGTAATCAAATGATCATTAAAATAATTCTATATGTGTCTTAGATTCTCTCCATGAAACTATCAAATTATAGATTGGACCAAGCATCTTGTCTCATTGTGAACACATTACTAAGTCAATACATTTCTTAGCACCACTCACATGGAGTGTCATTGCATTTCTTGAGTTAATTTTTGGTTGCATTTACATGCAATTTTGTCTTAGATAAAACTGTATCATCACATGATACAGACGCAAAAACCTAGTCTTCCTATATCACTCATTGTGAACATAGTCTCCAACAATCTAAGTGATATGATGAACATCGCAAATCACTTTCAAAGGGCCATTCCTTGAAATAAGGGTGATAGATATAGTAGCATAATGTGAGAATGGTGTGATAATTCCACACATCAAGCATACATCTTATTTAGATAATCCAACATGAAGGTGTTACAATAATTTAATTAGTTTCTAAATAGTTGGTTAGCCACATCCAAATTTTTCTTTATGTGTAACTATGGCATAAAACCCTATCTCACATTAAACCAAGCCCTACATGGTGTATTTCATATAAAAATTATGTCTTTGGATGCATTCACATTACATCACCACCATGGGTCGAGACTATCCTCACCAACACTATTCATTGTTCATTTACCATTGGTATGTCATCAAAATTATGTTAAATATCATTGATATAATATTCTTGGAGGTGAAGTGTCCATGATGTTTCCCATGCAACTTAGGATAATGAATGATGGTGTTTTAGCAAACTAAGAATTCCATAACAGGGTTGCTTGACTGATGCCACTATGTGATCAAAAACCCAACTGTTAATTCACTTGTTCCTTTTTCATTTTCATTATAGAAATAAGTTTGCATGTCAAAAATATAGAGCCTCTCGGTGGATTTGGTTAATAAACTCCAATTTCATCGATATAAGGTACTATGAACAAAATATTCCTAGCTATGAACTTCTCCTAATACTCTAGTGGCTATAATCATTTCCTCATTAAAGGCATCAATTGTATCTTGAATTACCTATAGAGATATTTATTGGTTAACCTTTCTCATCTAAGTCAAATCATCAATGGTTTCTTTAGGGTCATTTGTGTCTTGACTTATCTATAGATATATTCATTGGTTAACCTTGCTCATCTGAAGTCCAATCATCAATGGTTTCTTTAGGTTCATTTTTGATGTAGGTTTGATTAGTTGTTAAAAATCATTAGCAAGCATTCTTGCCCCTTGTGACATCCTTTGAGGGGTGGGTGTGTCTTCATTTTTTTTCTTATAGTAGACCATGGTAGGGATCTACCCCTTAGGCTAGGAACTTTTCTATTAACCTAGAAGTGAAGGGAAAAAACCACCAATGTGTTTATAGGTGGTTTTCCCAAAAATATATCTAAAATTTAAGTAGCAACAAAATTAAAATTATTATTTCTATATCTCCTAAAAGAACACAAATAAAAGTTGTAGAAAAAAAGAAATAAAATGAGAAGGAAAACTCAACTCTAAAACAATAAAATCTCCCTTATCAAAATTAAAATATAATATTTCCAAACCTAACAATTATCTAATATAAATTTATTTTGATTGAAATTTAAAAAAATTACAGCCACCGCCACTAAAATCTATAAAATCTCCCTTTTAAAAATTAAAATATAATATTTCCAAACCTAACAATTATCTAATACAAATTTATTTTGATTGAAATTTAAAAATATTACAGCCACCGCCACTAAAATAACTCTCACCATAAAAACTCTTTTGAAAAATAATATCACTATAAATAAAGCTCATCATATCACCATAACTAAATGTCAATATGAACCGAAAAGCTATGTAAAATTTAAGTAACAAACACAAATAAAAGTTGCTAACACGGAGAAGAAAAAAAACAAAAACAAAAACTAAACTCTAAAACTCTAAAACCTCCCTTCCAAAAATTAAAATATAATATTTAGAAAACCTAACGATTATGTAAATAAATTACACCGCACCACTAAAATAATTCTCCAAGAAAAACTTTTCTGAAAAATCATATCACCCTAAATAAATGTCAATGTGCCCACCCCATCCCATACACTGGTTACTGGAATATCGGTGAGACTATTATAAATTTCTTCTAAATATCTAGGCCAAAGTAGCTCGTCTACAACTTATTAGTCCCTGCCGCCTGCGGCATGGCAGGGACTATAGTAATCGGAACGAGAGAGTTAGCATTACTTTAAGCTGCTCATTAGTCCCCGCAATTGAAAATAACCAATGTTTTTATGTTATATTCCAACGAATATTCTCTGTCATCCAATCAAAAAAATTATCGTCTTATTTGGCCTCATATCGAGGCGGGAGTCTTGTTTGGCTTCTTTTTGAGGCATCTCATACTTGTTAGTCTCTGTTTAAAGTCTTATTTCTTCGAATGTTTCCCATTTATTTCGTTAGCATTTTAAATTTTCGAACTAATGTTAACATTAATTCAACCATTAAATATGCCATGGGTATTAGCTAGGGAAAATAACCAAGGAATATCTGCATGTAACACGGACATTGACCACCTGTCAAAACAAAGCTATGGCTATCTGCATGTATTGTCACAGCATCGCTTGACCACTTGTTTCATGTATTGTCACCCATTTGTTTAAGCCCATGCACTGTCAGGTGAGTACGAGATCTATTATTCTCGTAGTCACGGAGGTACCATCCTAGTTTAGCTTCCTTCCTTCCAGAACTGCGCCCCTACCTGTATTAGTCAATAGGAGCCGGTGAACTACCTCCTTTGGAGAGGCTTCAAGAATTCCACTTCCTTCGGCAGCGATACTGGTATAGGTAGGGTAGAAGGTAAGAGTACAGGTGACAGTAGCAAAGGAAGCTAGAAAAGCGGCTGTATATTCAGTAGATACAGTACCAGCAGCAGAGTAAGATCGAGAACGAGGTCCTTATGATGCTCGCCACCCTAACTTCTTGCCTGCCTGCTTCGATGAACCAACCCAAGTAGTCCATGTCGAATAAGAAGGGGAAATCTCAGTCCCAGGTGAGTTTGACCGGGTTCTAGCTTCTCCACCGGCGGCATCTTGTCCAGAAGGAGCAACAGAGGCAAAGACATTGAAAGCATGGGAATTCCACTTCCTTCTCGTTCCAAGCTCGGAAATTCACTGCACTCATAATGTATCAGGTGTCTAAATCTGTGTACTGCAGATGCCTTAAATTTGACATATATTAAGAACATTAATCATTTCAAAATATGATTTAGGATGATGCCAAATTTCTTTACTCCTTAAATTTACTTTCTGCGCCATCAAACTGGACACAGCCCTTTAGTGCATGTCTTCGCTTCAGAAATTTTTCATTTAATTACACAATTGAAGCTCTCGTTGATAAATCTATTAGACTGTTCTATATATTTTTTTAGAAATTTGGGGTTCATCAGCAGATTCACTGATTATCTTTCCCTGGTGCGCAGGTACTCAAGGAATTTATCTCTAGCTTTCCTTTCTTATGAATTTGTTGGGTGTAACTTACATGGTTCTCTGTCTTTCTAGGTTTTGTTGGGCAACCCTCGGAATTTTTTTTATTCTGATGCAGGTTGGACAAAATCAAGAGGAGAAAACACGCTAGTCCCCAATTCTTCAGATTTGGCTTCCTAGTGTAAGAAAGGAAATTGGTTCCTTTCCATTATGCATTGGAAACTTGCAACAAAGTTTCTTTCCATGTTCATTCCTAACCCTCTCTAGGTTCCTATAGGGTGCTTTTGGCTAGTGTCTACTTCCAATGTGATGTCGATAATTCTATTAGATTGTTCTACATTTTTGTTTAGAAATTTGGGGATAATTAGCAGGATTCAAATTTTGCATTTAACTACACAATTGAAGCTCTCGTTGACACTTACTGTGTGTGGAATCCAAGATATGGTTTCTGTGCTAAATCAATCATCTTCTTTCGATCATTTTACCTGTTGAATTGTATATTTCTATTACCATAAAATCAAAACATGAATTTTTAGTCTTACGATTGTTATGCATCAATATGGCATTTTTAATCCTGAATTTCATTGCTAACTACACAATTGCACAAACTGAGCCTAGCATTAATGCAAGTTTTCATGTCATATTCAACTCAGAATAGATGAAACTTTAGTCTTCGTTTCAAACTATAAATTCATTAATGGCTTTTCCATATTCTCCCAATGCATAAGCCTCAATTTTTCAAGGGCTTGAGGCAACAAACAGAATGAAATCCACCTTATTACACAAAAAAAAATCCATGATTCAATGATGGGATCTAACATCTTAACAAAATTCTCCTGCTTGAACATTTGAACTGTTTTAAAATGATTAAGCATAAATGTCCATTTCTCTAAAAATGGCTTATCTAGACACTTCGATTAGAAGGGGCAAAAACTAACCTACCTGAAGTGCATGGCAAAGATTATCAATATCCTTATTGAAATAAAATTTCTCCGTTGTTGTCACAAGTTGCACTACTGCAACACACTTTCTTGTATCGTGCTAAAAAACAGGGACTGCAATGGATCTACGCACATTATATTCTTGTGCTTCTTTCACTCCCCACTACTCATTTTGACTGCAACACACTTTCTTGTATGGCGCTAAAAAACAGGCACTACAATGGATCCGCGCACATTATATTCCTGTGCTTCTTTCACTCTCCAATACTCATTTTGATTGCTTCTTTCACTCTCCAATACTCATTTTGATTGTAAAACTGCACGTTTGGAGTCCATTCTGGCATTCTTCGCATAAAAACCCCTCCAGGAAGCCCCAGATCTACCTCAGCGCCCTAGTTATTCTGTTGAAGATTCTAACATGGGCCCTAGGTGGCATGGTTTAGCGCTCTGCATGCATGCATGCTCTATTATGTTATGGAGGGGCCGAGGCACGTTGCCCTCATGGGAGGGCCCACATGGTTATCGAGGTTTATTTTAATTTATTTTAATCACTTTAATGAATTTCATATAGTTCTTATTTCTTATGTATTTTAATTTTTTTTAATCACTTTAATGAATTTCATATAGTTCTTATTTCTTATTTATGTTTGAAGAGTGCTATTTAGATGCTGTAAATAGTTTAAAGTGACTTATACCTGCAGTGACTCACAAGTGCCAGCAGGTGATATTGTCATTCGAGGATCCAATTATTCAATTGTTGACAACAACGCAGAACAGAGGCACGCTATAGCTTTTGACATTTAAAATAGTAAACGTCAAAATTGAATGATAAGCAAGTAGGAATGAATACAGGTCTGAACTTAAAGAGTACATTCCTTTTATTTTTAATTTTGAAAATAAATAAATAAATTCGGGCAATAGTATCACGTATTTTCAGGAATCTTGTATACTATTTTCAAGAATCTTGTACAAAATCTTATACTGGCAAGCATGCTTTTGAAGGATTGTGGTAGAATTTTGGAAAAAATAAATATATTTGGCCACGTATTTTCATGTATCTCGTCCAAAATCTTATGCTGACGTGTTTTTCTTCACAATCTGGCCTCGTTTTCAACTAGATTCTCTTACTTCATTCTTTGATCACTCCATTTTTTTTATTAAAAGTATATGCACTTTTAAAACTGCAAAAACACTGAAAAATCTTATAAAACTGCTTTCTGTAAATTTTTAAAACTCATCTGAACGCAACTTGACAGTAATGAATAAACTTATGCTAGTCACCATTTTAATTGCACAAAAGCAATATTCAAATCCTATAAATAGTTTAAAGCGACTTATACAATATGAGATTCATATCCAAGGTGCCGTGACTCAAGTGAGTCTAATACTCACTAAGAATCTGGGATTCACAGAGGTTCAAGAAGCATTTTTACGTAACCTCACTTCACTGAGGGTGTTGGAGTTATTTTCCATACAAATAGAATCATTGCCAGGAAATCAAAGTTCTACACAATTTAAAAGAATTTGCTGGTGAGAAATATCCATTTCTGGTCACTCTTGTTGTATCCTTCGGTGTGACGTCCTGGTGGCTGTACTAAAAAACAAAAAAATCAACATGGATGAAAATGTTTTTCCAAATTATTTTCAGTGAAGTTTGATGTGCCATGAAATTGCCGGTCATTGTGCTACTGGAAGGACTGAGGATTCCTTGGATTATGTCTTAGAGTTCTCCAGAAGTGGGAGAACACTGAAGTAACTGATAAATTTCTCGGTTCATTTGAGATCAATTGTCAAACAAGCTAGAAGAGAAAAAGAATTAAGGAACCAGATTGATAACTTGAAGCAGAAGAGTAAGAAAAGCTATATACGGTAGCACTAGCAAAGCTAACAGCCCTTGATCTAGAAGTTGATCTTGATGAACACAGAATTCAACAATTGAAATCAGCAGCTTGAGGTACAACTCTGTTGCTCCAACTCTGGGTGGCTCAAGGCAGGGACTAGCTGCCTTGCAGCCATTCTTGTTTTTAATTGGACTTGTTCAACTTCAAAAGTTATTATTATTTGGATATGTGGTTAGTAGAATATGGGTGGGACTATTGTAAATTTATTTCAAACATTAAAACAGCAGAGACTGGGATTGGTAATGGTACTTGATTTCATAGTACTTATATATTTTTGGTATGGGTGACACCTTTTGTGTATCAAAATAATTTGAAGTTAGATTCCCCTAGAGACGAGCTCAATCGTGATTACGTGGGTTGAGTACGCCTACCATGTGGTGGCCGCATGCAACTGTCGGGAGGTCATGGTGGATGGGACGGCTGACACCCACCATCGTAAATGAATTGCACATACCGGAGGCTCCAGTTGGATCGACCTGCCAAGATGTTAGTCAGGTTTTGGAAAAAGTGCCTTAAGTGTGGGGTTAAGGCACGTAAGGGTGTTTTCCATTTCATTGTTTGTTGTTTCGCTATGAATTTGGCTCTCGAGGTTGACAGTGCATGTAGCGGTTCTGGACAAAAGAGCTTCAGGGTGACGGATCAAGTTCAACAGTGGTATGTATCTTCGCTCTTTAACCTTCATCTTTGGACTCTATTCTACTCTCATCTGTGGATTTTTATTATGGTTTTCTTAGAAGATTTGTGGGAATGGTGGTATTATCGTTTCTGGTATGAATTCATGCACTAGATTCAGGAAGTTGGCTGCAGCATCTATTTTCATCAACAAGATTTTTCTGTGTCTTGCATTTTTATTCCTGCTAGTCTGTTTACATCTCTGTTCTTGTCCTTTGACCCTGGTATCTATCGAATTATGGGTTTTGTTTTATCCCCTTTGGTGGGCTTGTTGCATCACAGTATTGGGCTTATTAGTCGACGTTATGCTTTAATTTTTGTGTTAGGAGTTAGAGGCATTGTTGCTCTGTGCATGGCTTACTTTCGAGGCCTGTCGGGCATTTGCATGCAAGCTATTAGAGATTGCCTCGGTTCGTTTACTCTAAATTTCCCTATTTATTTTTAGGAATGTTGTACCTTGGTTCGGGTGTCGGGATTTAGAAGTAATGGCCCCTTTGTTAATTTTCTCCTTTTACAATATCTGAATCGGGCATTTTCTTTTCACCTTGCTCTCTTTCGGGGTCTGTTGGGAACCTGCATACAAATTATTATGGGTTGCTCTGGTTCGTTTTACCGTCATAATTCTATAATTGGGATTTTGAAATGGCCTTCTACCCTTCAAGATTACTACTTTCATTATGATTTCTAGGTCTTTGATAGGGTTTCTAGACAGCGAGTTGCTCTTCAGCCTTTTCTGGACCTGTTCAGATGTTGTCGTGTTCGCTCTTCTTGTTTACCTCTTATCTTCTTCTCGGTCACTAACCTGGGAGATGGAGATGTTCTTTGTGCTTTGCCTTATATGCGCTCTACGAAGCTCACTCATATTGTTGTATGGCTCGAAGTTTTAACAGATTTGTCAGGTTTCTCCAAAATGGTTAAACGAGGAAGAAAGCCTTTTGGGGGAAAAGGCAAGCATCTCTCTCATGAAACGCACCAGAAAAGAGGAAGGAAATCGGTTCAACAACACCTTGAGCCACTGGTTCAAACTTTTATGACAGATATCCCTAATTCAGTTCGTGGCCATATTTACGGATGGGAAACTAAGATTCTTGATAACATAGATTTAGAAGATGACATGGCTTTGCAGGATATACAGACTGTTATTCCAGACACTGGGCACACTCAGGGACGAACTTCTCTATTTCAACAATCTGTACGAACCTATTGGTTAATTAAATGCTTGTTAGCCAAGGATGTTATGTCTATAGCTAAAAAAAATTTGGAATCAACCCTGGGTGATATCAATAGGAATATTCAGAAAATTAATTTACGTCAGCTGCATCAATATGCGAGGCCTGGAAGATTGGAGAAAGAAATTAAAGCAATGCAACAAGTTTCAGTTGAATTACTAGGAGCTTCAGCCAAAGTTCCAACGTCTGTTGAATTCGAGGAGGATTAAGACTTTATTGTTCTTATGTTGCACTTTTATTTTAAATGGCTAATCCTTTTTGTATATGATATTGTCTATAGACTTGGATATCCAGTATCGACAGATATGGTATAGGTTGTTAAGACTTTTTATGTTCTGGCTCATTTATTTTGAATTTTGATGGCCAAAATATATGGTTTCCTAAGAGCACGTTGAGGTCTAGTTTTATATCTTTTGTCCAATTTTATTAATAGAAAATAGAAGGTACCACCTAAACTTACAAAAAAAAAATATTTCACTAGCCACAATTACACTTGAAAATAATAATATAAATAAAAAAAGCAATTTCTTCCCAAATTTTATCAAAATTCCATATATATAATTACATGTTACTCTAAAATTACAGATTTTTGTATGGTAAAATTCGATTTAGTTAACATTTCGAAAGCGTCTGTTCATCATGCTCCACGAATGCATCCTCCATGCTGTACACACTGGATTGAAATGCTATCAAAATTCTCATTCATCTTTTCATTTTGAATAGAAACATGGTTGCACAAGTGAAGAAGATTGCACAGAACGGGCCGTACAAGGCGAAAAATAACAGCGTGATGATCATAAAAGTTGCACCCACATTGGCGTCGTAAGCTTTGGCCGGCCTGTAGAAGTAATCCGATCTCTCAGGTCTGGTGGGCCGATTATCCATGGACGCATTAACCCTTCTGTATTTTTTAGCTTTAGACTGATAATGGTTGTGTTCAGGATCGATGTGTCTGGTCTTCGCAGCCCTAGAAGAAGTCGTAGCCCAGAAGTCGGTTGGGTTCCCATGAGCTCTTTGTTGGAAATTTCAGAATTCCCAAAACAAATAAAACTGCCTTGCCCAACACAGAGAAATATTCAGAATTTTGACAGAGTTTCACAAAAAAAAATTCTATTAAAAAAAACTTTGCTGTTACAATACTTCCTCAAACTCAGAGGGATTACAAATTGGTTTATCTGCTGCAAACACAGAGTAAACTATCACTCTCTGTCTCACACAGAGAAATACTCTGTCTCTCTAACTCAACAACAATACACTACTGTGCATACTCTGTTTTTAAAAAAAACTCTGTTGTTCTGTGTAATTATAAAAATTACAGCTCTCTGTCTTTTACAAACGCACTGCTGTGCATAAAAACTCTGCTCTGTTTTTTCAACGCTGCTGTGTAAAAAAAACATTACAAATTCAAAAATGATTGTTTCTGCATATAACAAAACAGAAATATCTGCATCATAAATTGCTCAACCACTAAGTTCACCGCTTCAGAAGTCTTAATGGCTGCATTAACTCTGTCAGCACCGCTTGGAACGCATT